>WNYA01000692.1:0-124000 GCA_019512145.1 Engystomops pustulosus
TAACATACTACCTGAGGATTGGACACTATGTACAATCTGCGCAGCCCCTCCTGCTCTATAACATGCTGCCTGCATATAGGACACTTTGTACAATCTGCTTAGATCCTCCTGCTCTATAACATGCTGCCTGCAGATAGGACAATATGTACAATCTGCTCATCTTCTCCTGCTCTAGACCATGCTGCCCGCAGATATGACAATATGTACAATCTGCTCATCTTCTCCTGCTCTATAAAATACTGCTTGCAGATAGGACACTTTGTACAATCTGCTTAGATCCTCCTGCTCTATAACATGCTGCCTGCATATAGGACACTATGTACAGTCTGCTCAGCTCTTCCTGCTCTATAACATGCTGCCTGCAGATATGACAATATGTACAATCTGCTCATCTTCTCCTGCTCTATAAAATACTGCTTGCAGATAGGACACTTTGTACAATCTGCTCAGATCCTCCTTCTCTATAACATGCTGCCTGCAGATAGGACACTTTTTACAATCTGCTCAGCTCCTCCAGCTCTATAACATGCCTGCAGATAGGACACTATATACAATCTGCTCAGCTTTTTCTGCTCAATAACATGCTGCCTGCAGATAGGACACTATGTACAATCTGCTCAGCTTATCCTTATCAGAAATACGTTGGTGTTATTATTTATGTATATTTTTATTCAAGCCGATTAATTTTGTCTTCTATTCTCTTTTCTCATAGATTTTTCTTACTTCACATTGAGCACTACACTGTAACCTCACGTTGAAGACGCTCTCACTTCACATTGAGCACTACACTGTAACCTCACGTTGAAGACGCGTCACTTTGTCACCAGAATGCGACTATGTTACAATACTGGGTCCCAGACAAACGACAAAACCATTGAAAAATTAATGCATTTTTTTCCCAATGTAGTAAATTTATCCGCCTGCACTCTGTCTTTCTTTTTTTTCCCAATGTAGTAAATTTATCCGCCTGCACTCTGTCTTTCTATCAGTTAAAGATTTTGTCCAAAGGCCTAAGTTTTGCTCCCACCAATACCTTTAACCTTTTTGACACACTTTGTGATGTCAATAAATTTGTTCGTACCTTGACTGTCAAAAAACATTTTTTTTAATACCAACAACACAGATGCCTGTATCAATACTGCTCCGACCACTCCATACATACTTGTAAGACCTTCAGACAAAGGAGGAAGCATCACAGTTCTTGACAAAGAATTATATCGCACTCAAGCTCACATGATGCTGACTGATAAGACTACCTACCACTGCCTATCTTCTGATCCCACCAATCGCATAAAAAACCACAGGCACCCATAGGGCAGCCGGTGACCTGCAGATAGAAAACATCATTTATTGTGATGTCAATAAATTTGTTCGTACCTTGACTGTCAAAAAACATTTTTTTAATACCAACAACACAGATGCTTGTATCAATACCGTTCCGACCACTCCTTTAAATGAACTGGGATCTAACGCTTTCCAGGTATCATTAGGGTTCCATGTGAATTCGGTCATAGCCGATAAGACGGCTTTAGTGTCTCTGATGTAGCCAGGCAAACGGGTGACGAGAGGTTGTAGAAGATCATCCAACCAAGTTCCAAGTTTTTCCAAGAGAGAACCGGTACAAGACACTATTGGACGAAAGGCCGGTGGAAAGCCTTGTTTGTGCGTCTTTGGAAGCATGTAGAAATTTGCACACGTAGGTTTCTCGGGAATGAGGTATTCTGCAGTCCGGGTATCAATAATTCCTAGATGTAATCCCTCATGGATTAGGGATGTCATTTGGTTTTTTATGCGATTGGTGGGATCAGAAGATAGGCAGTGATAGGTACTCTTATCAGTCAGCATCATGTGAGCTTGAGTGCGATATAATTCTTTGTCAAGAACTGTGATGCTTCCTCCTTTGTCTGAAGGTCTTACAAGTATGTATGGATTGGTCCTCAGTTCTCGTATAGCGAGAACATTTAAATCTTTCTACTCTCATCAGTCTACAACATCAAAATACATCCAATATTCCACAACCTGATACCATAACTAATACTTCCTCTTTTTCTACTACAAAAAACCCATATTTTTACCCCATAAATTCACGAGTACCTGTTTTTTTTTTTTTTACATAGCTAAACACAAAAGATATCATCCAAATTCTTAAACTGATTTGAAGTACTACACTTTCACAAAGCTTTAAAGGAAATCTACCACCATTTTCTCGGCGGTAGACTGTCCTATAGCGTACCCTCTTTAACTGCAGCGGATTACTGAGCCTTTTTTAGCTTCCTTTGGGGCCTCTGTCACAGCCAGAAAATAAGGTTGTAAAAATATTCAAATGAGCTGGAGGCCCTCAGGGTCGCTTCAGCTGAGCAGCTCCTGGCTCCTCCGATACCTAAGGCCCCCCACTTCATTGTTATGCACTCCACCCAGCCCTGAAGGAGAACTTTGCACAAAGAATAAATCGGGCAGGACTTAGCCAATAAATGACTGAGGGGATATGGCTATACACTTCGGACCTGAAAGGGGACCCAGGACACCGTATGTTGAATGGGTGGGTGTGGTCACATAATCTCGCACCTAAAAGAGAACTACTGGCGTCATCTGTGTCTCTAACCAGGCTTAGCCAACCCATCGTCTAGGTAGGTGGTGCTAAGTGTGCGTAGCTAGAACTAGCCCGATAAACAACCTGGACGTGGTATAACAAAAAATACATTAAAGGGAACCTGTCACCAGGAGACCCATTTTTAGCACTCCCCCAGTCCCCACAGAGCATAGTACATACACTACCAAAGTGTTTTTGTATTAAAAATAGGTTTTACAGAAAAAACTTGTGACCTTTTGGAAACATGTGACCTTTTCAAATATATGAATAACTCCCCTCACTCGGGATTGGCTGTAGAGGAGCAGGGGGCGTTGCTAAACCCAGTGATGGGTGTTTACATGTATTTGAAAATGTCACATGGAGAAGCTGTTCCCCAAGGGTGGGGGGAACTGCTCCTTTCCAGCTCCACCCAAAAGGCAACTGCCTAGTCACACAGAATATGCTAATGAAAGGTACAATATAACATATCTTTTTTTCTGTAAAACCAATTTTTAATACAAAAACACTTTGGCAGTGTATGTACTATGCTCTGTGGGGTCTGGGGGAGTGCTAAAAATGGGTCTCCTGGTGACAGGTTCCCTTTAAGTTAGCCAAGAAAACGGCATACGGACAAAGCCTCAAAAAAGTGAATAAAATGTATATACTGGAGGACCCATCATACAACAATGTTAGAGCCACATAGCAACCTCTTACAAAATAACGGTACCTCTTTCCTTGTAGAGGAGGATTCAATAAAAAAAAAAAATACTAAAGTTATTTATGAACAGGCTTTACAAAAAAACTCCCATATCGTTCTTAACAATAAGCTCTATTGCTCCGAGGGCTTCTGTTCTTAAGATCCACCATGCCTCCCTCCTTAATAACTTCTTCTGTCTATCCCCACCCCCCTGTGTGCTGGTATTGATACTTGTTCCAACCCTGCAAAGGTTAGTACATCTGTATTTCCTTCATGTACCATATTAACATAATAATAATAATTCTTTATTTATATAGCGCATACAGATGCTGCGCTGCTCGGAGCATGTCAAATTGGTCCCTGTCCCCATGGGGCTCACAGTGAAAATGTGGTGACAGGTTCCCTTTAAGCTCCTTATATATCTGTTTCTGACTCTCAAGCCTTGTAACATGACATCGGATAACAGCCAAACCAAAATGATACATCCGATTGTGGTCAGTGCTGTTTCGATTGTTATTAAATCTCATCAGTACAGTGTAGGGAACTGGCTTGGCTAAGTGAGAGGTCATTGATGTAGGTCAGGAAGGAATTTGATCTCCTTATAGAGATTACCTTTGCAGACCACCTTTTCATATGCACAGATTCTTAAAGGCAATGCAAGACTGGGGATTTTGAGTAAGGAATATACAAATAAGTTTTTCAGTGGGGGTACTATTACTCCAGTTCTACCTTATAAATGTAAGCTCAGTGGGTTGTGAACTCTGGAAGACAGATCCAGAATAGTCGACAGCTTCACTCTAGACCTACAGTACATATTCCATTCCTAGGGCTTAGTGGTTAGCACTACAGCCTTGCAGCGCTGAGGACCTAGGTTCATATCCCAGGGTCAACATCTGCAAAGAGTTTGTTTGTTCTCTTTGTGTTTGTGTCGGTTTCCTCCGGGTCCTCCGTTTTCCTCCTACACTCCAAAACATACTGATAGGTTTATTAGATTGTGAGCCCCATTGGGGACAGGGACCAATTTGGTAAGCTCTGTGCAGCGCAGCGTCATCTGTGTGTGCTATATAAATAAAGGAATTATTAGTGGTAGTAGTCAGGGAAGTAACAGGGTAGATCTACGGCAGGGAATGTGATACGTCTGAAGATGGAAGCCATGAGAAGCAATGCATTAGGCACATGAAAGCACTGAGGATCTCCTCTGCCCCGGCTTTTAGTGCATTGCTCAGGAAAAAAGCATTAATAAGGCAAATGGCTCTTATCGCTTCTTGTACTTTTCTACTTGTTTTCACCGTGAAAAGCGAATCAATCTTCATCCCGCTCTTATCCGTCCTGTAATTGGGAGCGTTCTATCTACGTATATCGCTGGATACATGCGGAGGAGAATAGGAATGGTACGTCTGGAAGAACTCAGCGCTGCCTATATACAGCTGTGTAAGACAATCACCCCCATCATTATTACCCCAGGGGTTTCTGTGATCTGATATCCACAGGGCCCAAAGAGCAGAGCACATACATTACTAATATAATCAGAGTGGGATACACACTATCATAATAATTCTTTATTTATATAGCGCACACAGATTACGCAGCGCTGCACAAAGCTAGCCAAATTGGTCCCTGTCCCCAATGAGGCTCACAATCTAACAGTATGTTTTTGGAGTGTGGGAGGAAACTGGAGTACCTGGAGGAAACCCATGCAAACACAGAGAGAACATACAAAATCTTTGCAGATGTTGACCAGGGTGGGATTCAAACCCAGGACCCCAGCGCTGCAAGGCAGAAGTGCTACTCACTCAGCCACCGTGCCCGAGCTATAGGTTTGGACGCTACAAAGCAGCAGATGGTAATAGTTATTGTCCCTGGAGAGATGTGTAATTATACCAGTGTGTGTTGTTAGTAGCAGCAGGACTGTGAAAAATGTATTTCTATTCCAGGACTGTAGCTTTTCCAAGGAACAACACCCTCACACTGCTGTTCTCTGCATTAAAGCTCTCTGCAAGGAAATCTACCATTAAAATCCATTATGATAAACCAGGGACACTTACTTATAGATCCAGGCACCGTGACTGTGGTAATTCTCTTACATATGTTATACATGGCCACCTTCTAGAACCAACTTTTAAAATTATTGTAATGAGCCAGAAGGCCGTTCACTCTCTATCTTCAAAGGCTGTTACACTGTTCAGGAGCTTGTCTTCCCTTCCTTACTACTTCCTGGCACTTTCTGCCTCCCTCTGCCCGCTGTATACTCAAGGCAGCAGTACACAGTAGGAGGAGGGAAGTGCTGAGAGAGCAGGGGAATACAGTGTAGCAGTCTGTGAATTTGCAGCGCGGAGGGGCTCTGGTAACACCATATTAACACCAGGCTAATTTGCATTATTATACATGAAGTTTAAAAGGAAGGAGACCATGTAATATGTAAAATATCTATATGAAGATTACCAAAGTCACAGTGAGAGAGACCCCGATTTTGATTGTAGATTTCCATTAAAGGGGTTTACGGGATAGGGCCTAACTTGCTGATCAGTGGGGGTCTTAGTCTTAAAACGAAAATGAGAGGTCGTCGCTCCATCAGACTAATGGAGCAGATGGAGCGACGAGGGGTCCGGAGAGAACATACAAACTCTTTGCAGTTGTTGACCTGGGTGGGATTCAAACCCAGGACCCCAGCGCTGCAAGGCAGAAGTGCTACTCACTCAGCCACCGTGCCGCCCTAACATGATCAATCAGCCTTGGGGCCTTTGTCATTGGAGATGGAATTTTTATGTTCTCTGAAATGTACTAATAAAGATCTTATTGTTTTACCTATGTAGAAACGTCCACACGGACAAAAAAACGACGTAGACCACGAAACATGGTTTACAAGTGATGAAGCAATTTACTCTACGTCGTAGTCCTCCTATTTGTAAGCTTTTCCCTTGGACCATTTGTGGACAGCGATTGCAACTTCCACATTTGTGATTCCCTACGGGGATATACCGTTTCAGCTGGTTATTATCAGTATTCGTAGTGGGTAATCTGCTTTGCACTAGGAGGTCCTTTATTGTATTACTCCTTCTAAACATAACTACAGGTCCCTTCTCTGCTAATTCTTTAAGCTGAGGATCAGATTTAATGATGTGCCAGATTATCTGGATAGCATTTCTTATCCTAGGGGCCATGGCATTGAAATCGAATACAAAATTGAACTTATTCATCTCCATTTTTCTTTTTATAAGGAGTTAACAGCTTTTCAGGGGACAATTTTGCTTTATTAAGCATATAAGTGGGGTAGCCTCGTCTAAGTAGTCGATTAGTCAGGTCATCGGCCTGTCTAAGAAACTGTTGTAGTCATGTTTATACGGCGTAACGGATGAACTGATCCGTAATCTAAGGCCTTTTACATGTGGAGGGTGGTAACTCGTGTAGTGCAAATAAGAGTTAGTTGCTGTTGGCTTCCTATAGTACTAGTTGTAATCAATTGGTTATCTTTAATCAAGACTTCCACATCCAAAAATTCAATTCTTTTTTTCACCCAAGTTATGTGTAAAAAACTCGTTCATAACGTTTTGATTGAGGTATGACGAATTTGTAAAAGTCATCCTGAGTGCCTGACCGTACTATGAATATGTCATCCACATACCGATAGTAGTATTGAATGAACTTTAGATATATATTCTCTGTTGTATAGATTTCTAAAAAAAAAAAAAAATGCCAAAAAAATGTTGTCGTAGGTCAGGCTTCTGGCGTACCCATCGCAGTTAACGCTCTAACTGCTTGAACATCTATCTGAAAAATGAAAGAGGTATGATTAGATAGAATAAATACAAGCCTAACAAAATAAGGTAATAACATTCGAATTCCTTTCTGCTTATTGAGTTATTCCATTTCGTCACCCAGGACGGCTCCAATGCGAGGGGTGCTTCCCTTTCTTGTAGGGACAGGAAATTGAGAGCATTAAATAGCCTCTTCAACCTCCACCAGTGTTTTTCCTGTTCCCCTCCAGGGAAAGGTGAGAGAAAACCTCTACCTAATCTGGGGGGGAGGCGGGGAGGTGGATCTCGACTCTCGTGGGGCTGTTCCCGGGGCTACTAGTCCGGCTCCTCGTGAGTCCCTACTGGGGTCTTCAAGGTCCGGATTGACAAATGGCTTCCTGCCGGCGTGCAGGAGGCACATCGGGCAGTGCCGGCAGCTTTTTACGGCCCTCTCGGGGGTCCGCGCAGCTTGCCGGCACATAGCGCAGTTTCAGGCGCCTTCGCTCCCCTTCCGGGTTACAGGAGCGAGAAACCGGGAAGTGAGTCAGAGACATCAGGTCTCGGCAAGGAGACAGGCCATTATTAAAGATGACGTCAGACGCCGGAAGGTAAGCGAGGAGAAGTCTCAGGTCTGCGAGGTCGATGTGGAAGCAGTGAAATCCCAGCATGGAAAGGCTGGACTTCTGTTCTTAACCTGGGCTCTGGTAAGTAGGACATTAGCTGACGCCATAGGGTTTTGGCAGATATATGCTGTGGGGAGTCAGTTCTAATAAGCAATTACCCTTTTAGTTTCTAAACAAAGGAAGGATATCCTGTAAGAAAAAGAAAAACCCAAAGTTTGTGATTAAAGAACAAACCTAGCAAGGCACCATCCAAACGGTCCAATTGTAATACAAAATTGATATAATTATAAGAAAGTTTATGTCAAAGATGGTTGGATAACGTGTTAAAAATGAGGAAAAGTCATCATTTATGGATGAATTGGTGTTGGTAGCGTGACTGAAGAGATTAGGGCATATGCAAAGGAGCCCACCGCATAAAAAGTCAGGCCAGAACCCTTATGTTGGATTCAGTGATGAACGGAACGCCCTCTTGTTATATGAGCTAGACATGGAAAGAAAGAACAGGATATGGTGCCGCAAGATCGATAGCCAAATGACCCAACTAGTTTATTTCCTAGGGGGATTTGGAGGGGCTGATAAAAGCATTAAGGGATACCTTAAATATTGAAGACACATAGAAGAAAGGTCGATTTGTAGTAGATGATATTGTTGGTGGTAAGAAGAAGGGAAAGTTAGTCTTTCCAGTTATGAACGCTTGAAGATTATCCAGAATAATGGAAAGAAAACCGGAGAAGAAGCGTTAGTAACAATGCCCAAGGAATGTAAAAACCGTTAGTTAATTTGACTCCAGACGAAACACAAATGGGATAGGTGCTAAAAGTTGACATCCATATCGCCAAAGTAGTTAAAAAAAAACGCTTCTACCCTTTGAAGATCCACCCAACTAAAAGAGCAGGGACCGAATTAATTACGACTGTTTGCTCAACAACAAGCTGGGACGTTCCATGGCAATCTAATAAACAATATAATACTACCTTGTCTACGTACTCTGTTTTTTTGGCTTAGTACGTGGGAGGATCATCTTAGAGAAGGCACTCCAGAGAGAACTGCTAGACTCCATTCCAGTATTAAGATCAGCAGCCAGTCTCGGCAGATGCTCAGGCGAAACCATCCGTTTTTCGCAAGAGAAGCTGCATATCGAATGCAACCAGGAAGAGGAATTTGGTTAAGGGCAAGGTCGGAGCTGTGTCGCTCAAACGGCCAAATGGGTAGCTCTCTTTTTTCGGGTGATTTTTTTTTGGGCCAGAATGGATGAATGAAATCCTGAGCTTAAAGCAGCGGATAAAAAGAAAGGGTTTCCGGAGGCCAAACAACAGCCCAAAAAGAAGCCAGCATATTTTTTTCGGAACGCTTTCGCC
This sequence comes from Engystomops pustulosus, assembly GCA_019512145.1. Taxonomy (NCBI): domain Eukaryota; kingdom Metazoa; phylum Chordata; class Amphibia; order Anura; family Leptodactylidae; genus Engystomops; species Engystomops pustulosus. Next base: position 8,982 of record WNYA01000692.1, read on the forward strand.
CACCCCCACTAAAGAACAGCCAAGATTCAGGAGCAAGCCAGACCTGTACAACGGGGGTATGGAATACAGCCAACGGAGGGGGAAAGAAGAAATACTTTCTTTTGTGGTGCATCAAGTAAACAAGAGAAGAAACAATGACCGCTCAGAGGTGGGGGGAAGAAGATGAAAAATTTTCTCCCCCATTGGAAGAATAAATATTCACACCAACAGGTGGGTACTCTCTATAAGGAAGATGGCTATTTATAGATTTGTTTGTCACTCCTCCTCACAGATTGATTTACTATACAGGGCAAAACATCGAACAGACTAAACCTGGTCAACCTTTGGAGGAAGTTGTCGACCTGACTAAAATTGAATGTCCTCTGTCCAGTACAGCCAGAAGAAGAAAGAAAGGTGGTAAGGGTCATACTCACCTTTTGTTTTGAAAAAAAAACCATACTGGGACTTTCAGCTTAATTATCAAAACTTGAAATATTGAACAATAGGGCTAACTCTGTCAAATTTAAAAAATGTAATCATAAAATCCACCTACGCCTTTGGAGACCTTAAAAAGTTGTTTATGGACCTTGGATCTCAAAGGATGCCTATTATCACGACCTATCATACGGAAATCACAAAATACTTAAGATTTGCGTATTATCTCCCTCTGGGGAGTAATTTATTGTCAATTTACTGCATTACCCTTTGTCTCTGCATGCAGCCCCTGGGTTTTTCCCAAGGTCATGCGGGGAAGCAGTAAAAATCTCCGAACGGAAGAAAGGAAATCAGCGTGATTCCATACTTAGACGACTTCCTAATAAATAGGAGATTCAGTTAAGTCATCTAGAAAGCCAAAAGGATTTTAAAAACCAATAGAGTTTACAATCTATGGGATGGATCATAAATTTAGACAAATCAGACTTAATTCGAGTCAGAGTCACATTAAAAGAATTTTAGGAGTGTCTTTAAACTTCTCCAACCAGACCTCGTATCTTCCACCGGAAAAGAGGGAGAACGGGAAAATCTTCTGGGAAAATCAAAGAAATTCGAGGAAGAGGAAGTCGTCTCAGTAAGGACGCTAGTGGGCCTCTGGGACCCTGACATCTGGCCTCCAGAGTGTTCTGGCCTGGTGCCCAACATCACTTCAAGAACACTACAGTCAAGGATTCTTACAAAATGGGACAAGGAAACCATCATCATCTTCATTTACCATTGATAATCCTCAAAAGTGAGGAATCACTAAGATGTGTGGAAGAATCTCCAGGAATCTACGGAAAGGCGTAAATTGGTCAAGGGCCGTTACCCCAGATCCAAAATCAGCCGCCAGCAGCTCCGGATGGGGGCGCTCTTCCAGGCAATATATCCAGGGTTACTGGACCCGGTGAAATGAAATGCACATACCCTTTCGACCGCGAGAGAACCTAAAAGAGCGCTCCTGAACACTCTAAAATCCGTATGTACCGCGAGCTGAAGGTCACCAATGAAAATTATGTCGGACAACATCTACCACGGTGGCCCTATCTAAGAAGACAAGGAGGTTACCAGATCAAAAAGGCTACTGAAAATATTCACAACAAAATTTTTCGGGGGCAGAAAGAAAATATCAGTCGATCTCGCCATTTCATCTGAGGGGCTCAGAAAATATAGTAGCGATTACCTCAGAGCCTGGTCCCAAATCCTTCCACACGACAGGGAGCCTGAAGAGGAAGTTTCCAAGAGTGTTCTAAGATGGGGACTGCCTGACATCGACTTTCTTGTTTGCTCAAGGAAGAAGTCCAAAGTGAAAAGTTCTGCTCCTTGACCCCAAAAGAAGTCCCCAGGGAATGATGCTTTTTCACCAGACCCTGGAACAGACCTAGTGTATGCTTTCCCATCGATTCCATTGATAAGCAAGGGTATTACAAAAACTACTAGGCAGTCCAACAAGCTCAGCGGAGTAGCCACCCTTTTGGCCAAAGAAAAAATTGCGGTCCCAGTCTACAAAAATTGGTACGATAGGACTTTCCGTTTGACTTACCCAGGAGGCCGGACCTCTACCTCAGGGACCATCCTATTCAGAACCCATGGGTTCCTAAAACTAGCAGCCTGGATCCTGAAAGGACTTCTTAAGATCAAAGGTTTATCATATAAGGTAATAAAAAACCTTAAGCATAGTAGATCAACGTAACCCCTTGGCATATACGTAAAATATGGAAAAAGTTTTGTTCCTGTCAAAAGATATGGCCTAACCCAGGGTCACCAAATATCTGTCAGATTCTGGATTTTCTGCAGGAGGGTGTTCGAGAAGGGGACTAAGAACCTAGCACCTTGAGAGTCCAGGTCTAAGCTTGAGCGCCTACTTAGATCAGCCGTGGCAGAACAAGGTGGGTAAAAGAGGTTCTTCAAGCCCTGCTCACGTTACGTCCTACTGTTAAGATTCCTACCTCATGTGGGGATCATCTCTAGTTCTAGATGCTTACAACGATGGGGGCCTTGGCGCAATCGACCCTAGTCATATGCGGTTCTTGACACAAAAAACGCCTTTGAATCGCCATTAAACATCGCTAGAAGATGGGAGAGTTACAGGCCTTGCCAATTTGTGAAACGCTATTTATCGTGTCAGAATGATTAGGATCCACGCTCAGACTTGACAGAAATTTTACCAAAAATTGTTCAAATTTCCCTAGGAACCAGGAAATAATACTACCTAAGTTTTGCCATCATCCAAAAACTCTGTGGAGAGAAGAAGTGGCATTCTACTGGATGTAAAGACATTATGTTCTTAAGTATCTCGAAGCAGCCAATCCTTGGAGAAAAGATTTAACTTTATTTGTTCAATGTGCAGGAAAAATAAAGGCAAGAGAGCTTCAAAACGCCACTATTGGACGCTGGATACAGATACCATCAAGAATGCTATAAAATCAAAGGTGTTCCATACCGCTCTCCGTTCTCAAAGCCCATTCCACTAGGGCCATGTCTATACATCTTGGGCTGAGAGAGGAGGTGATTTCCATTGAAGGAAATCGCACAAAAGACGCTACAGTGGAGTACAAATGTCACATGCAAAGACTATAGGCTAAAGTCTTAGCTGCCAAAGATCGGCATGGGGCCCGAAAAAGTGCTAGGACTTGTAGTCCCTCCCTAACTGGGCATTAAATTTGTATGTCTCCAGTGGGGCCGTCATGGTGACGAAATGGAAAAAAGCATAGTCGCACTGGTAATTCAATTTCCATAAGTCCACATTGAAGGCACCTGAGATATTTCCCTCCATATATATCAAGTATTTTCTTTTTCTGGATCTTTGCCTATGTATGTGACCATTAACCGACTAAAAAAGTATGTTTGCAAACTATACTGGTGGAGTTATTGATAAACATTGTGGGTGGTTGAGGGCAGGGGGTATGTAATGCTATCAATTTCCTGTCCCTACAGAGGAAGGGGAAGCAACCTCCAATTGTATCCTCAGTTTCCTGTTCTTAGCTGAAAGGAGTGGCAGGTCTTCTGCTGCTGTAGCCCATCTGCCTCAAAGTTCGACGTACTGTGCGTTCAGAGATGCTCTTCTGCCTACCTTGGTTGTAACGGGTGGCGATTTGAGTCACTGTTGCCTTTCTATCAGCTCGAACCAGTCTGCCCATTCTCCTCTGACCTCTGGCATCAACAAGGCCAGAGCAGTTGGACAGGTGTACCTAATAAAGTGGCCGGTGAGACTTCCGGTTCCGGCCCCGCCATGTGAAGCAGCAAGGAAAGGGAGCTCTGCCACCCGAATCCCAGCAACACACCAGAGCCAGCTCAAACACCCGGAATCGGGAAACATAGTGGGCAAGGCAGAAAACTGCACACCCAGCAGCCCAGAAAGGTGAGCGGACGGGAGCACGGAGCAGTGGCGGCGTGGAGAAAAGGAGCGCACAGGGGAACACGTGGCAGCCATTACCAGCGCAAGAGTGCAAGGACCGCTCGTATCATCCTTTCTCCTCACAGCACTTACCAGTCTCAGGTGCGCGGTGGTCACCGGAGCTGCCGACCGGAGGAGCATTTCAGGTCAGGAGGAAAAGGCTGGAGAGCGGGCGTGGAGGCACAGGCGCCATAGCGTGGAACATCAGGGCAGCAGAGTAAGGAGGCGGCCCATCCCCCCTGAAAACGGTAAATCCAGCAGTCACTGCGACATATACACAGCGCTCAGAATTGATAAAAGGCCCGAGTCACAGACTTGGCTCACTGCAAATTAACAATAGAAGGCTATAAGATAAAATAATGCCGCTCCCTCACACACAAGTACGGGCACAGGGGGGAGAAATGTCTGATGGCGACTTTGGAGAATCAGATGCAAGCTCACAGCCCCAAGCCAAAGCCCCTATAAATTATAAAAAGTTGGCTAAGGAGGTAGCAAAGAAAGTAGCTCCAAGTATACAGGAGACAGTCTCTAATGCGATTGAAGATAGACTCTCATACTAATCGATTAGATGAAGCGGAAAGGCGCATCTCCACTCTGGAGGATGACTTGGCGATGGCCTTAACAAAAATAACAGCAGCTACGACAGAATCAGTTAGAATGGCGGATAAGATAGAAGACCTTGAAAACAGGTCACGCAGGAGCAATATACGCCTGGTGGGATTTTTTTTTTTTGACGATTTGGTTCCATTAGTTTTTTTATGCTTGTTTTGATCATCTCAATGTAATGCTTTTTATTTTAGGCATATTAGTTTGTCTTCCACTATTAGACCTGGTAGCCAGAGTATAAAATTGCAGAATCTACTACTTTTTTTTTTTAAATACAGAAAATAATGTTTGTTAAGCAAATTTCAAAGAAATATGTTTAACTTTATTATTGTTATATTTATTAATACACCTTGAAGGCTAAGTTCAACCCACTGTTGTTCCCATTTTTATCATACCTTTCTGTTGTTTATAATGTCAAAAATAGTTCTACAGCCCATTTTATCTTTTATTGAAACAGGATATATGGCAGAACAATGACAGTAGATAAGTCATTTTTATCATTAAGATAACGGACAACTGTGCTATGGGAATTGGAAGGTGAATGGATGAACTAGGCCTAAGTCTATTGTGCTGTACTTGTTTGCATACATAGTACAGTATAAGTATGTTTTCAAAAGCTAACACATGTATTTTAAGAAAGCTGTGGACTTCCGGTTCCGGCCCCGCCATGTGAAGCAGCAAGGAAAGGGAGCTCTGCCACCCGAATCCCAGCAACACACCAGAGCCAGCTCAAACACCCGGAATCGGGAGACATAGGGGGCAAGGCAGAAAACTGCACACCCAGCAGCCCAGAAAGGTGAGCGGACAGGAGCACGGAGCAGTGGCGGCGTTGAGAAAAGGAGCGCACAGGGGAACACGTGGCAGCCATTACTAGCGCAAGAGAAATAGCGCAAGGCCCGCTCGTATCACCCTTTCTCCTCACAGCACTTACCAGTCTCAGGTGCGTGGTGGTCACCGGAGCTGCCGACCGGGGGAGCATTGCAGGTCAGGAGGAAAAGGCTGGAGGGCGGGCGTGGAGGCACAGGCGCCATAGCGCGGAACATCAGGGCAGCAGAGTAAGGAGGCGGCCCATCCCCCCTAAAAACGGTAAATCCAGCAGTCACTGCGACATATAAAACACAGCGCTCAGAATTGATAAAAGGCCTGAGTCACAGATTTGGCTCACTGCAAATTAAAAACAGAAGGCTATAAGATCCAATAATGCCGCTCCCTCACACACAAGTACGGGCACAGGGGGGAGAAATGTCTGAAGACGACTTTGGAGAATCAGATACAAGCTCACAGCCCCAAGCCAAAGCCCCTATAAATTATAAAAAGTTGGCTAAGGAGGTAGCAAAGAAAATAGCTCCTAGTATACAGGAGTCTAATGCGATTGAAGATACACTACAAAACCTACAAATGAAGATAGACTCTCATGCTAATCGATTAGATGAAGCGGAAAGGCGCATCTCCACTCTGGAGGATGACTTGGCGACGGCCTTAACAAAAATAACAGCAGCCACGACAGAATCAGCTAGAATGGCGGATAAGATAGAAGACCTTGAAAACAGGTCACGCAGGAGCAATATACGCCTGGTGGGATTACCTGAGAGGATCGCTCCACAGCAACTTTATAAAGTTTTCTCAGAACAGCTGCCACAGCTATTGGGGCTTCGTGGCCCATTAAAAGTCGAGCGAGCCCACAGAATAGGCCCTCCTAGAGAACTACGCTCTCCATCATCCCAACAGTCAGGAGGGGAAGAACGCCCAAGGCAGGCGATCGCAAAATATCTGGACTACTCAGACAAAGAGGCCATCCTGAGGGCATACAAGCGCATGAGAGAACCTCTAATAATAGAGAACACAAAGATCCTGCTTTTTGCGGATTATTCGGCAGAACTCACCAGGAAACAGCGAGCATTTAGCCCATTATGTTCAGAACTTTTCAGACGGCAATGGAAATTTCAGCTATTGTATCCTGCTCTTCTCAAAGTGACATATCCGGACGGCTCCACACACACATTCACCGATCCAAGACAGGCGGAAGCGGCGCTAACAAAATCACCTAGCGGGAGCGGATCCTCAGAGACTCAGAGGGCTCATGCGTCATCCACTAGTCCTCGACCAATACCGTCATCTTCAGACAAGAGTGAAGGAAAACCTCAGCGGTCCAACAGACAACAAAGATGAGTAAAGACAAAAGAAAAACAGGAAAGGCAAAGACTCTGTGAGTGACTATGCTACACAGGTGTTTGGGTCTCTGTTTTAAGAAGTAAGGGTGAATTGGCTAAAAGAAATTTAAGTCGATATAGGGTGGGTAGTCTTCCTAGCATGGCGGAATAAGGGGAAGTTTAAAAAAAAGGTATATGTGCTATCCATGTCAGAAATTTGAAATGGATGTTATTCTACTGATGTGTATGTTACAGTTAATTGAGCAGTTTTTTATGGTATTCTTATGTTCAGTAATATGTTGTTATATGTTTGGCCTAACAAAAGGGGAGAAGACTGAATCCAATTATACAAGGAATAGTCAGCAAAAAATGTCAAGTCTTAAAAAACAATGTCATTAAAAGTAGTATCCTGGAATGTCAAGGGCCTTAGGTCCCCACAGAAACGTTCAACGCTACTGAGACACTTAAAAGAGTCTCCATGCAGATGTGGCCATGCTACAAGAATCCCATCTGATGGAGACAGAAACTAAATTTATGAAACGTATGTGGGTGGCCGAGGCCATTGGCTATTCAGAATCCAGTAGAAGGGGGGGAGTACTAATGTTAATATAAATTCGGCAATAACGGTGAGGTCCCATACAGTATCGGAGGATAGGAGAATTTTGCATGTGATCCTAGATACTCCGACAGGAGAGATATAAGTTATGGTATATAGTCTATGCCCCTAATCTGCAGCAGCAACAATTCTACACGAATCTGATAACACACCTAGCATTACACTCTTCACCACAGATAGTGGTATCGGTGGATTTCAACCAGGTAATGCAAATCAGAGAAGATAGGTCACAACGTATTAGTGGTAATCACCCGCAAACAGAAACAGACTTGGCGCAAATGTCATCAGACTTGGGACTGGTCGATGCGTGGAGGTATATGCATCCGGAAGGGAGAGAGTATTCCTTTTACTCAAACGCACATCGATCCTGGTCACGTATAGACTACCATCTTGTAAGCACGACTCTGAGAGATAAGATCATACAGACGGATATAGAAGTTATGACCATCTCAGATCATACACCAATAACTCTATCCTTAAGACTAACCAATAAGCCAGGAACAGACTATATTTGGCGCTTCCCATCCTACATGGCACAAGATGAGGACTTTTTACAACGCTTGAGGGGATGGTGGATAGAATACGAGTTTTATCATTCAGAAACCAGAGACAACCCAGCTATTTACTGGGAGGCTGCGGAAGTAGTCATTAGAGACCAGATAATGCATTACATGGGACGGATCAAAAAAAGATCCAAAAAACTGTTTAATGACAGTACTAGGAAACTTCAAGCGGCATACACAACATACCAGACATCACCCTCGCCCACAAACTTAGAACGCTGGAAAACAGCTAAGACTAATTACGAAACACTGCTTGAACGACAAGACCATTATAAACGGACTAACATGAAAGCGCATCTTTTTAGATTTGGAAATAAATTGGGCCGAGTGTTAGCGAACCTGGCAAAAGGTCAAAGACCGGTGACGCATATTCCTAAACTAAGAAACTAACACGGCCACTTACAAAATAATCCAAAGAAGGTATTAGATATCTTCCGCCAATTTTATTCAGAACTATATACGGACCCTGACCAGTATGACAAAGCAAAGGGTGATGCATACTTATCCCAACTTTCACTGCCTAAACTTACTCTAGAACAAAAAGAAATGCTTAATGCAGATATAACTGTAGAGGAGGTAACAGCGGCAATAAAAAATCTTGACTCAGGGAAAGTACCAGGGCCAGATGGCTTCCCAGCAGAGGCATATAAGGGTCTAAGAGATCAAATAGCACCGACCCTGACAAGACATTACAATGCACTATTGCAAGGAGCTTTGTTGCCACCGTTTGCTAATTTAGCATATATAAAAGTCCCCGCAATACCCAGCTCATACAGACCGATCTCCCTTATCAACCAAGATCTAAAGTTAATATCAAAAATTTTAGCAAACTGTTTATCAACCCTAATGCCTAAATTAGTTAGCAGGCCCCAAGTGGGTTTTATTAAAGGAAGGGCAGCGGTGGCCAATATAAGGAGAGTTCTCACGGTCTTGGATACAGTTAAGGTCCAGCCGCCCTCAGAGGGCAAAAGAGTCTTGGTCACTTTGGATGCTGAAAAAGAATTTGACAAGGTCCGCTGATGGTGGCTGGACCAAGTACTGGACAAGTTTGGCATTACAGGACCGTTTCGAGTGTTGCTGAAAACACTCTATAAAGACCCGACGGCAGCCATATATTTTCCAGGACACTTGATAAATAGATTTACACAAAACAGAGGAACACGACAGGGATGCCCACTTTCCCCCTTATTATTCGATCTAGCGGTAGAACCTTTGGCAAGAATGCTTAGAACCCAAACAATAAATCCTTGCATCGCGGTAGGCCAAAAGCGAGTGTCGAATGCATTATTTGCAGACGACATACTGCTGTTTGTGTCAGACCCTATAACCCACATTCCAAAGATTCTGGAGCATATTAAATATTTTGGTCTGTTATCAGGATTCACGATACATACATCGAAAAGCAAAATTTTACCCTTGGACCCATTTACTTTTAGAGAATTAGCGGTAAACATTTGGCCTCAATATAGCCAAAGACCACATAAAATATTTAGGGATAAAAATAGGCACCACATCCTCGTCTCTCTATAAATTAAATTATCCCCCGATATTTCATAAAATAAAAAATGAACTAAAATGATCAGTTTTGCCAGACTCCTTTACCCCATGCAGACCTTACCGTTATTGCTAAAAACCTCAGATGTGCGAGAGCTAAATAAGACATTTTCTTCCTTCATTGCACTTCCAAACTACGAAACTTAGCTAGTGAGATCATGTCAAATAGATTTGACACGGTGGTGGGGGGTCCAAACGGAAGACGTTCTATTTCCCTTTTATATATTTTATTGGAACAAAGAGGAGGCGACTCGGAGGAGCACTTTCCATATTGGGAGAGGAAGTTGAGGGCCAATGAAGTATCGTCAAGAATTCTAAAAGGATGGACAACAGTACGAAAACATGTGGTTAGTGAAAAGTGGAGGGAAACTTTTTTTAAACTGATGCACTCAGCCACTTATGCTTTTAATATACCAGCATCGGACTCCCGTCCAGACAGAATAACTGAATGTCCTAAATGCAAATTGCCATTAGTAGACCTGTACCATTCAATATGGACATGTCCCATAGTGCAAACTTTTTGGAAGTCCTTCCAAACATTTGTCACGTCCCACTACAACATCAAGATTCCCCTACAACCATTGGCCCTCATCTTTCACTCTGTAATACAGAGAAAAACAGATCAAAAATTTTTTCCGTAAATTTGTAGTAAATCCAAAATACAGGACCTCATGAAAAAATTTAAAAACTCAGAATGGTATTTGACAGAAGACTTGCGAGGAACTCTAGGTAAGCTTAAAGTTTAATTAGAGACAAAAGGGACATTTAACGTAAAAGTACACAGGACATACTGACTGACATCACGCAACTATAATATTCGGAAGTTATTTCCCTTTGGCCTAAGTTATTTGTAATGTTCAGTATTTAGTGTTTGTATTTTTGTTTCTTCATGTTTCCCATAACATGCGTGATAAGAGGCTTAATGGTGCGTAATGCACCTTGAGGTCGCAAAAGATGGAGGAAAATATGAAAAATGGAGGGGAAGGGAAATGGGTATATGAATGCACGGATTGCTGACAGAAAATTCGAAAACAACGTAATTAAATTGTCATTCATGTAAAATGTACTTTTCTTTTTGCCTAATGTAATCTGTTATCATGTGCATGACCTAATTTCCCAATAAAAAAAGTTAAAAAAAAAAAAAAAAAAAAAAGCTGTATAACAAATTTAGTAGACTGTTCAGAAGATTGAACTGGTACAAGCTAAATGAAGACCATTGCGGTGAGGGCATAAAAATGTTAACAATGGGAAATTTTGTAATAATGTGATATTTTTAGCAGTTTGAATGTATGGTCAATCCAAACTGAACATTTATTGACTGTCTTTGTCATTGACCAGTACAATTTTTGGACTTAGTTTCTTTGATTTTATATCTGTGGAATATTTATTGACAATGAATCCTTCTGCCTTTTTAGGTGTTACCTTGGTGGACATTGAGGTGTGTGAACATTCACCAACAGCTTTTGGAGGCGCGTTCTCCTGAATTGTTCATCATTGTGCAACACAGTTTAGAAGGAGGTTAGTACTGTCATGTCTCTGTGAACTTGGATCCATATCCGGCTAGTTGTATATTTGTGTCTGCAAACTATCTCAAAGCATTCTGTAGCTTTTAATTACAAAAAAAAAAGTTATTTTAAGGCCTTTGAGCCGACATCCAGGACCATTAGCGGCACAAGTTCTGAATCATATGAACACTCATATTGGCACCAGGAGTGCTGATTGGTACTTCAGGTAAGAAGGCCCTAGGCCATCAGAGGTATGATTAGTGAATTGGACCAATCTGGTAATATTAACCCAAGGTTGTCTGATTGATCCTACCATATACTGCCATACTACAGTATGGCAGTATATGGGGATTTTCCTCCTCATTCATTACAATGTGTGGGTTAAAATGAGACAGCTTCAAATCATGGGAAGACCCAAGGCTGTCATGGCGATCGATCACCCATGCACCATCATCTTTTTGAAGCCGCCTGGTGCTAGCACCAATCGCGGGTGTTACTAGTAAGTGTTTGCTGCAATATGCAGCAAACACTTACTGGCTATGAAGAGGGCTCAGCCCATTGTACACCACGGTACCTGTGAGAATTTATTTTCTCTTTCACGGTGGGAGTATTCTGCTTTTTGTAATTTTGGTAACTCCCTAACATATGACTCTAGACTTATACATGGTCCATGCTGCTATATTGCTGGACAGTTTTCATTATTCCATATCAAGATATGGACGTTTGTGCTCATCTTGGGAGGGGGGGTAAGGGATATTGGGTCGTATGTGTGTATTTGTTGTTTTTGAACAAAATTGTATAAAAAACAAATAGAAAGTATTTGATAAAAATAAGGTGTTTACAAGTTAACTTGTATTCTTACGCCTAAGCTGTTTACTTCAGGCCCCTTAAAGATATTATCTAGAGGTGTCTCAAAATTCCTTATTTATAGGGAAAGCTGAAATTGCTGTGCTTGTCTGATATGTGGTGAATGATGGAGCTGTCTCTTTTGATGATGATAAAAGGTAGTATTCTGAATACTAATTTTATGCCAGAAAGTAAGGAATAGTTATGATCCGTTTCTATCAAAGTACATAAAGTAAGGAATGTTGAAGTATGTTAATGATTGATACCCATAAATGTTATAAATAAGATGAAATATATTCATGTTTTTTTCTGTCATTTAGTGTTTGCTAGTAGGAACTGCTGTCAAAATGTGTAAAAATGTTTTATTTTTTGAGTTCTTGTTCACTTTTATCCTAAACTGTAGGATGTACAAGTTGAGGGATTTGTGTAAAAGAATATAGGACAACCCCTTTAAGTGTTCACTTAAAGCTAACCAGTCATCAGAAATTGACGTAATAAACCACTACCAGTATGTTGTCAAGCAGCTAGCATGTTTCTTTCATGGCTCCTCGTAGTGGTGTCTACATTTTTGTAAGTTCAATATAAATTAGTTGTATAAAATCATAGCCTCGTATGGATATTACTTCCTCAAAGAAGCTGATTGGATTAGGCTGATAGGACCTATGCCTCATAAACCGATGCTGTGTTAAAAGGTTAATTATAATAATGTGGTGCTCAAAGGAAATATACCATTTACGTTTATGCATTATGAACCAAACATACCCTGAGAATGCTGTAGCTACACTGATACACAAGAATATCTTGTTTAATCTCTGTCCTGAGTGGTTTTGCTGAAAAAAACAATTATAAAATGATGATGCTTCTGTGCCTGGCTCTGGCACTTTTACTCTCAAATTAAGTATGCATCGAGAGAATGATGTAATCATTGTGTTGTTCCTGACAGACAGAAGTAATCTTGTGTGTAAGTGATCCAGTTCAGGTTGATAAGTCCTGTCTGGACAGTGCAGACTGCTCCATGTAGGCTGAATCCAAACCAGCTTTCCCAAGATTGGAAATGTTATAATTGTTTTTTCAGCAAAACCACAGAACTCGGGTTAAACAAGACATGCTTCTGCATCAGTGTAGCTACAGAATTCTCAAGGTATGTTTGGTTTATAATACATGAAATCAAATGGTAGATTTTCTTTAACTAAGCAGCATGTCTTGTAAGGTTTTCTAAATTTACTTTGTATTGGATCAGGAAAAAAGAATTAAACTCCTTATGGAGGCTCACTTTAAGGGCGTACAGAGTCTTAAAGATCATACATAGTCTGCTGAGGATTATGAGTAATGAGTATGTAAATATGTTTCTCCGGATGGCAAAAGGAAATCTATGCATTCAGTGCTACCTTAAATAAGGCACCTCCCTTGACGCCAATGCCCAACTTTCAGGGGACTGGATATCCCATATTTAAAGGGTATAGAAACCCAACTGTAAGTGCTGCTATTTCAGAATAATTGTTTTGGCTACACCTGTTCCCTGCCCTATTCTGTCAAGGAACAAGAATTTTGGATAAATCTAAAATTTGGCGACTATCTCTTTTGGAAAAGACTGACTGACTGGTTTGGCTACTATCTCGGATTTAAATACTTACTGAAAGTAAAGCATCAATGTATAGGAAACTTCCTTTTTAAGGCAGCACTTGAGACATGGTTCTCATTTTCCAGCCCCCGAAAACCTATTTTCTACAGACATTGAGGTATTTCTTGCAGTTGTTTAGAGATATTAGTCTGTTGGAGTGCTTGAAATAGCCACTGGGCAACTTCTGGTAAGAATCAACCAGAAAACATCTAGCCTTTTTTTACCACTAAACAGACCATATGTTCCAATGTAAATTCTCCCTAATTTTCTTACCAGAAGTTGCCCAGTGGCTATTTTAAGTACTCCAACAGACTAGTATCTCTAAACAACTGCTAGAAATACCTCAGTTTCTGCAGCAAATAGGTTTTCGGGGGCTGGAAAATGATTAGGGAGTGACTGTGCTTCACTGTTCTTGCCAACCAAAGCTGGTTTTAGACCAAATGGGGCCCTGACAAAAACTAAAAGTGGGGCCCCAAAATAAAACTATTTTATGAACAGTCAGTAAGAGACTCTAACACGGAGGGAGAATGGGCAGAATATCCTGTGTGTGGACCTCAAAAGAAAGGAAGATGAGAGAGGCTCATTTAGTCAATAACGCTTTGTAGTTACACACAGTTGTATGGTGTCTTTCTGTAATATGATTTTTTGAGAAAAGTGATTTTCTCCGTGTTGCTATTGCTCAATAAAATTGAGCAAAGATACGAAAAACTATATATATGAGGTATCACCATAATTGTAGTGAACCAGAGGATAAAGGTATAATATTAGTTTTGAGGTGAGCGGGGGGGGGAAAAAGTGGTAAAAATTTATGATTTTGTTTGTGTCCCCCCTTGAAATAGTTAATAAGCCTTTATAATAATAAGCCTTCATGTGTTTTCATTACCAAAAAAATTAAAATTAATAGCCTGTACAATGTGACAATACAAATCTGCTGTGAATGGCGCTGCTTTCATTCTATGCCCGGCGATGCGCCCATACAGCAGGTTACCACCACATATGGGGTACCAGTACACTTGGGAGAAATAGGGAAACAAACATTGCAGAGCGTTTGATCATTTAACTTATAATGAAACTGTCAGTTTTGGCCTAAATGAATGTATTTTCCCAAAAAATTGTAAAGTTTCTAAATTGCAGGTTCATATTGTTTTAACCCATGTGAAACACTTAAAGGGATAATAGACTCAATAGAAGTTGTTTAACATATGTTGTGGGTTGACATTTCTATAGCGGGGTAATTTATGGGGTTTTACTATTATTTAGGCCTTTCAAAGTCACTTGGAAGCTGAGTTGTCCCTCAAGTTTTGGCGGATTTACATGAAAATGAAAAAAATCGCACCTAAAGTTCTGCACCTCATAACATCCTAGAAAAATGAGGACGCATAAAATATCATTTCAACATAAACTGACTATATGTGTGAAGGCTCCAGTGTCGGAGGAGGCTGCGGCCATTACCTCAGCCCTGGCTTATAAGAGGATTCTCATAATGTAGTCCATGTATATAGTATATGTGTATATGTGTGTATAGTATATGTGTGTGTTCATGTATATGCACGGTTTAGTATTCACATGGTTCCGTTTATTTATTAGTTAATTTGTATCTAGGGTGTATAAGGCCTTGTGCACACAGTGTGTAATGTTAGTGTGAGCTTCATTCTTTTTTCAATCACCATGTCAAGTCACAGCCCCATTACTTTCAGTGGGCTCCTGTACATATGCCTGATGTGTGCAGCTTGTGGCATGCCATGAACATGCAGGCGTATATTGCAGCAAACACCTATCAATCAATCAATCAATGCTGGTACCTATCACGAGTGTTAACCCTTTAAATGCCACCGGTTAAGCTGTGACATGCGACCCACAATCTTGGCTGTGATCATCGCTCCCTGTAACATCATTGGGAAGCAATGATCTATCTCCATGACAGCCTCAGGCCTTTATTAGATCTGAGTATTTGTCATTCATGCAGATCTGTTACAATGTACCAGTGAACATTGTAACAAATCATGTTCAAAAATGCCATATACTGTAGTATAGCAGTATATGATAAGATTGGCAAGAACAACTAGGGTTAAAGTAGTCTAAAAAATAGTAAAAATAAAATTAAAGTTCTAATCGCCCCCCCTTCCCAAGAACGGATATAATGATACAGTAAAAATCACAAACATATCAGCTATTGCAGCGTCCATTTATTTGCCATTTTGCAACTCATAGAAATTTAAATAAAAAGTGATGAAAGGGTTGTACAGTCCCACAAATGGTATCAATGTATGTGTCATCGCCTACTGGAAAAAATTACACCTGATCAGGGCCGGTTCTAGACAAAGTGGGGCCCTGGGCAAAACTAAAAGTGGGGCCCCAAAATAAAACTATTTTATGACCAGTCACAGTCAGCAAGATGCTCCCTTTAGTATGTAATTTTGGAGAATTTTATAGGAGATAGATCATAGGGATATTGATGGGCAGCATGGTGGCTCGATGGTTAGCACTACAGCCTTGCAGCGCTGGTCAACATCTACAAAGAGTTTGTATGTTCTCTCTGTGTCTGTGTTGGGTTTCCTCCGGGTCCTCCAGTTTCCTCCCACACTCCAAAAAAAATACTGGTAGGTTGATTAGACTGAGGCCCATTGTGGACAGGTACCGATATTTTCTAAAAGCAGACCCCAAATATGCAGCAAAGGGAACTGCAGAAAATTGCACTGATCCTCACACAGATCTATCTCTGTATCCTCCCTTACACAATGGTAACACAGATAATAACTATATATCCATAAACCCCTCTAATGAGATAGTAAATGTCACTTTTAGATGTTGCCAATGTATTAGCCGCACAATAACAGAACCCTCAGCGCTTCATAAGAATTAGAGTGAGAAAGTCATAACAAAGGTGGAAATAATGGAGGAGGGTGGGAAATAAAAACTTTTATTCCAGGGTTTTTGGTGTGACATATAACTTTATGGACATGTTCTGGACGGGGTGTTAATGTATAATAGCGACATTAGGCGAAGAGGATCGAATGTTCATCGTATCAGTCAATTTTCCCAAGGGAATAAGAGAGAAAGTGTGTTCTTAGATAGTTCTGGATAGGAGAGGGTTATTCCTTCTCAAAGTGTAGTAACATATAAAGCGAATATTTCCATTATCTGTGAGCTCCTGTGGGCAGCAAATTCTCCCTATAGACTGATGGCTAAGAATCTGCAGGGGGCTACATTTCAGGGGGCTATATCTCTGGCTCTGTGACACATAGAACCTCACTTCTTTTTTTCCTATGGGAGAAGAGAGTCTCCTCTTTTATATGAATATAAATTTGTGTTTCTAAGTGTTAGGAAAGCAAAGATATTAACTGTTAAACTGCCGTTGGGAGTGATTTTTATATATAAAAATGGCACCTGTCTTATAGATTTATATCTGGGGCTCAAACCCCTAATCATTGTAAGGTAACGCTTTGTAGTTACACACAGTTGTATGGTGTCTTTCTGTAATATGGGACTGTAGGGGAATAAAGGTTGGTGCATAAAATGAGGCCACTAGGGCAAGGGGATGAACGCTTGTTCAAGCCAAAGGATGGAAAATGTAAAAAAAATTTTTAAAAAAAGATGAAATCATTTTATAATAATTAAATAAATAAAAATAAAAGTCCCATAATCTCTCCAGTTACACATATGCAAATGCAAATAAAGTGTATAAAACACGAAAAAAGTACATATTTGGTATCACCGAGTCCTTATTAATCATTAATCTGTACAATAAATCTAAATCTATATATCATTGAAAAACGTAAAAAAACACGAAAAACTTCACGTAATATTCAATTTTTCATCAAACACCATCACAAAAAATGTTCTAAAAAGTGATAAAAAAAGTTACATTCCTTAATATGATACGACTGAAAAGAACAACTCTTTTCGCAAAAAAAAAAGCCCTCACCCAGATCTGACAATACAAAAATACAGAAGTTATGGCCCTGAAAAGTTGTTGATAGTGATAGTAAAAACACACACAAACGGCTTTGTCCGTGTGCTATGTCAAAAAGTGAGCAAAGATCGAAAAACTCTTATAACGAGATCACATAATTGTAGCGAACCCGAGGATCAGTATAATCGTTTTGCGGTGAGCGGGGGGAGCAAAAAAGTGCTAAACTTACTGCTTTTGTTTGGTCCCCCCTTTGACCTGTTCCCCCCTACGGGATCAGCGTCTCTTGGCCTTAAGGACCTGGCCCCATTCTTCAAACGCCCTGTGCCTAACGTGGTTATAGTTTGGAACGCTATGAGAATCCTAGGGGGATTTTGCGCTGTTTTCTCTGTGCCACTTTGTACTTCCATAGTTTCCCCCATTTGGCTTGCTCTCTATTGTGTTGTGTGGTATATTGATACATCAATACACCACATTTTTCGGACCCCACACCTTATGATTGGCCCGAATTGCTTATTTTCAGCGTTCTAGATAGTTCATAGTCGCTGTTTAGACCCAGGATTACTTGAGTATAGATGTTCGCCTTCTACCTTCACCAGCTGTAGCGCTTCCCTGCAGTGCCGAGTCACTGCAACTCCTCGAGCTGACCTGCTGTGGACGGTAGTGGTTCGGCTTCGCCTACTACCATCATGTGCGCCACTAGACCACGTATACTCAGTGTAGAACCGTCTGTCTTCTCTGCCAGACCTGGAGCAATCCTATGAGAAAAAAACTCAACATCATGGGTTAATACCCTCTCTCCCCCCTCCTCTGAATCCTGCGAAGACTGGCAATAGATATGTAAGGATATAAGAGCTGTGCACCTTATCAGGGGTCCTGCGCGGCATCAAGGAGTTGACACTGCAGAAGTTTCTGAGCTGTCTGGCCTTTGCTCACATGACTTGGGCTGTGTACTGGGTGGAGGACACTGTGCAAGGTATGTGGGGGTTGGGCACTGTAAACTGAGGTGATCTTAGGATCATCAACTGCCTTGTGCAGCAGATTCATGACTGCAGCATACTGACACTATGAGGGGCTCCCTCACGACGAGTCTAAACGGGCTTAATAGTGGGTCACTGGGGAGGCCACCACGTACCTAACAGGACCGCACACCTCTGGGGTGAGCCCTAGATACTAAGTGCAAAATAAAACAAAAGTTTGATCCAGTCGGATGTGCCTAGGGCGGGGCAGACGGATTCTCAGCTAAGGTATGAATGACATCAATGCCTCTGGACTAGCAGGGACAAAGGAGTAGTAGAGGCAATGCAGTTAGAGGGGCACAACATCTAAGGCTGGAAGCAGCAGACCTTATCCCAGGCTGAAGGAAGCTGCCCAGTCACTAGAATCATGTGCAGAGGCTTAGGGCCTCAGGGCAGGGGCAAATTCTGGACTGTCAGCTTTCTTTCCACTGTCAGGTGTCTGCCGTGGCTGAGGAGCAGTGGCTAGCGAAGACCACTTCTCTGGCAGTACGGAGCTTGGCTCAGGAACTTTGCAACCCTTCGGAACAAAACACATAAGGTCAAAAATGCATCCTGGCAAACAAAAACAGTAGGTCCTCCGCATACTGAAAAGGAGAACATCCAGTAAGGGGCTAGTCTGCCAGATCTACTCCCTGTAGGGCCGTGTAGTATGGAGGTACGTGGCTGGGGGAGTTTAACCCCTTGTGGGAGTCTACATCAGATATACTGGAATACTACAATGGTAAAGGAAAACGTCTGGTAATCCCTATGTAGGGGACAGAGAGGAGAACATTTGCCAACAGCGGAAGATTCTACAATGAAAGGCACTAACTCTATTTGGGGGGGCTTTCAGAGAGGGGGATGTTCTTGCTGACATACTTGTCCATTACCACCCGCCCTTCCTCCCGCCTGTGTGGCGGCCGTCTAAGTTTCCTAGACTGTGTCTCTTTTGTATTTATCCACAAAGCAATTCCTTTAAGTCTTTTAGATTGCAGCTCTGTTTCCCCCACTCAACACAGATGTTTCTGTGTGCTTCAAGGCCACTTCTCACAGACATAGATAAGACACAAGCAAAGCCCAGCTGCACAGAGATCTCCCCTGATTAACTCTTCAAATCCAGAAAGCAGGTACCAGAGACATTGCAACACTTTTTCTAGTAATTTTCTGCAATTGTCAAGATCAAATAAGTTTAAAATAAAATAAACAAAATAAACAAACAGCGTTGCACACTCAAGACTTTAGACAAATGTTTGAAATTGATGAAAATATTATCTCTGCCGGCATATTATTCAAACATACCGCCAGGACACCTCAAGGGTAACTCGGCGGCTATCCTACAACCAGACTACAGTGTAGAATCATAGGCAATTAAATTTCAGGGACTTGAAAACAATATACTGTCTAAGATGCCGCCACTCTCTAACCCCCAGATACGGGGGTGGAGTCTAAGAGGGCGCTTTCTGCATTCCAAAAGATTTTTTTTTTTTTAAATGAGCACTCTCTAGGATTCCTGTCCCTCTGCCAATTGGTCCGTCTATCGTAGTCACTGGTCTAAGTCTCCAGTAATCAACCCACACTTTTTTGTCATTAAACTCTCTACTTACATCAAAAACACTTACTGGCGGGTGGGCCACTTTGGTTTGATGCAGCCACCATTTACATCAAGTGCCGTCTCCTAACTCTGCACACCAGGAATCATTAACATACCCAAAGACTTCAATACCCATATTCCTTTTACCCACTCTTACCTTCCT
Organism: Engystomops pustulosus; assembly: GCA_019512145.1. Taxonomy (NCBI): domain Eukaryota; kingdom Metazoa; phylum Chordata; class Amphibia; order Anura; family Leptodactylidae; genus Engystomops; species Engystomops pustulosus. Next base: position 28,955 of record WNYA01000692.1, read on the forward strand.
GTGAGACACTATGTCAGTGCCTTTTTAGGTCTGCAGTGTCCCAGCTACAGTCTCTACTTGCCTCACTTACCCTTTTGGGACAGCTGTGGAATACTAGATTGTGTTCAAGGCGCTATGATATCCTCCATACATACAGCTCCAGACATAGCACCGCTAAGCTAGAGTAGAGAGCTACAAAATTAGAGACCTCACACAATATTTCAGAAATCAAGGAGAACCCTACAACTGAAAATTCGTCACAGTGTCCTTTCCTAGCCTCTATTGCTCCTCCGCATCACGGGGCCGCATCAATCCCGAAGGAATGATACGTAAATTTGTGCCAGAATTTGTACTCTGCAAAACTTCCAGATTCTATCGAGCTTACATGAAACAAAATCTCCACCATCACAAACTATTCTGAACACACAACAATTCCACAAGATCGCGGCCACTGCAGACCTTTTTCTACAACACAATCAGTGATGCGAACCTTTTAGCGATCGAGGTGCCCAACTGCAAGACAAACCACTATCTACCACAAGATGCCAACATGGTAATTGGAAGCAATATAACCTACTAAGCGCCAAATATACTGCCAACAATACAGTGCCACACATATATACCGTATGATAACACAGAACATATACAGTGCTACATTATACCAGTTGCATAAACAGCACATCTACAAGCGCACACATATTATACAGTATGCATTACAAAGACATATACAGTGCACACATACTATAGAGAGCATAACACAGGACCATATACAGTGCACACATATATACAGTATGACATACACAGAACATATACAGTGCACAATATAGTACAGTATGCATAACCATATGTATACACATATACACACAAATATGCACAGCCACAGATACAGACACACACAGTGCATAACAAAGACATATTATACATTGTGCTATGCGAATAGGGTGTAAATGTCACGAGAACACACACATTATGCATTGGCACAGGTATATATGTATGTGAACTGTATAAACAATTGTTAGCACATGTACAACTTACAGTATCTATAGAAGAAGGCACACACAGCCCACCTCTGGATGGGTAGGCCCCCCCCTGTCACGGTTCCCAGGTTCAGAGCGAGGTAAGCTCCCCTCCTGCTCCCGCAGACTTCTTATAGCACGGGCCTCCCTGACAGGACGCATTGTGCACGCGTGTGCAGTAGGCAGTATCGTTAGGACCAGAACGGGCGTGGCTTTCCTGTATGAGCGAGGGGTACAGAGGCTTCTAACTGGGACGCTGGGACCTCTCAACGGGAGATGCTCATGCGCTGCAGCTAGGGACAGGCTATGTCCTTTAGGCAGCGGCGTGCCCCATACAGGTTGCCACAGACATTGAACCTCCCACTACCCATGTGTACTGCATAGAGCCGCTAGGGTCCTTTCGTTTTTTTTGGGGAGAACCGCCTCCTCCGTGTGCACCGTTTTTGCTGCTTTGTCTTGTACTGTCGTGAGCGAGTGTGTTTGTGTGACGTGTTCTTTTATGTGCCTGCTTTGTGCATATCCGTCTAGGTGATGGCATGTCGCACAGCGGCCTCTAACTTCCTGTTGCCTTTTTTTAGGCCTTTATTTTTTTTTTTTTACTCCCAAATACTACTGTTCTCTCTATCGTCACCGCTACAAACTGATACCTTTGCCGGAATCATCGAGCACATACTATTATATATGAGACAGTAAGGCAAAGCTAATAATATACAAAGGAAGATGACGCTTACCCCAGTCCCTTTGACAAGGGGTTTTTGGGAACAAGCATACATCAGTAACAATACGACGTACCACGACGCTATTGTCACTGACTCGCTGTCTCGGAGGTTAGCAATCGAATAGACCTGACTTTTCCGACAGTTTTTTTTTTTTTTTTTTTTTTTTTTTTTTTTTTTTTTTTTTTTTGTTTTTCATTTCTGTCTCGCTGATTGAGTTACCTGTGTTTTTTTTTTCGCTTGGTTTTTTTTTTTATTTTTTCATCTAACAAAGTATGCACACCCAGGACGAACCAATTCTTATAGATTTATATCTGGGGCCTCAAACCCCTAATCATTGTAAGGTGACGTTCAAATTATCAATGAGTCTAAGGTCAGACGCTGGAATTGAATAACTGAATGAAAAGACAGACTGTCCTTGCAGGAATGTTAGCAACAAGATGCCCTACTTGATGTGGAACTGACATTTATAGAAACATAAGGCACATTACATAAGGGTGTAATTAGGAAGAGCAACTTATAATTGGGTGTCTCACCCAGAAATAGTAAACATTTGGAATGATGTAAGACACAAGAGTCTAATACTATTGGCTACATGCAAAATACTAAACTCACATAAACAACATGCTCCAGATGTCCACCTGGATACCTTACCTCTAGGTGGGTGCTATTGTGAGCACTAACTCTTTGTTGCTAGAGCGGAAACACCAAATTAGTTATTCATTACACAAAGTTATATGACAATGAATGTGAATCTTTAAAATGTCGACAGTACGTTAAGAGGAGTCTGCGATCCAGTGTAATATATTGAACACCTGAATATTGCTCACTTTAAGTGAAATATCTTTGGATCCAGAGCACAGAAACATAATTCAAGATTCATTTGAAAGAAGAGATTCTCCACTGCAATTGACCCCCCTTTGCCTACTCCATAGCGCCGGCCCATGCACTGATGCAGGTTTGTACAGTCAAAGAAGGAAAATGTTAGTTAGTGTCAGAATATGTCCAAATTGAAGGACATCTTTTTTTTTTTTTTTTGTTTCAAAAGGTTTCTCTAGATAACCTTATAACATAAATAATTGGAATCCCCGTAATTTCACGACCCAAAGCAAAAGAAGAGGGGTATATTAGGTAAAAGCTGTATTAACAGCGACCACAAGAAAAATAGTACAAAAGCATTTTTTGTAAAATCACACTGCAGGTAAGATAATGTAACGGATGTTGCACAGTGCTGCATCAGCTACTTTGCTCCACTACAGACCCTACAACGCTGCACAAAGGAGGCTGCAGAGCTCGCCATATGGGGAGGGTAATGTCAATACATTGCATCTCAAGAGAAGGAACGTGCCTTAAATGTGGGTCTGAAATTCATCACATCCTCCCCTTGCACCTCCCCCCCCCCCTAGCCTTATACTATAGGATACTCATGAGAGGTAGATGGATGATGGAAGATATTAATCTGAAAGATGATAACTAGATTTCTAGATGCCAGAACTATAAAAGTAGATGTACAATAGAGTAGATATATGATATAAGATCGAGTAGATATGGGGAAAAATACAGTAGAGACAGAAAGAGTGATGATAAAAGATAATAGTAGATACAAGCGAATCAGCAGCACTCCATAATATGAATGAAAAAACAATTGGATTATATCAAAACACATCATATTGGATGGTGGATAGATAGATAGATGGATAGAGATGTATAGATAAATAGGTTGAATTTGTATGTAAGTCGGAACTGTATATTTAATCATTGTAACCCCAGCCAGAACTTTTTTGGTCTCTGTGACAATTGGATTTTAAAAATGTTGGGTTGTCATAAGAACCAGGATTAACACTAAAGCTTCATTACAGACACCCGTGATAACTGTTTCAGCTGATCATTGTAGACTATGACTAAAGTAGAATAAATTACAAATATCCAGAGGTCCGTTTGTAACTAGGGGTCGTTTGTAAGTCGAGTGTTCTTAAGTAGGGGACCGCCTGTATATAAATAGACTGATTATAGGAGATAAATAAATATACAGATAGATATATAGACAGGAGATAAATGATAAGCAATGTCTTTGGACAATTAACCAAGGGGTATTAACCCTATCACCGCTAGGCATTTCTGGAAATTTTGTTGCCCCAGAACAATTTTTACAATTTTTGACGCTTACAAATCAAATCGAAACAACAGCAAAAAGAATTATAGTTAACTCCAACAAACCATAAATTTTCAGAAAAGCAGACACTTGCCATATTTTCAAATTAAAGAGTTAATAGACATAGGCAACTTCATGCAATTTTGATTTAAACTGTAACATTTTATTAAATAATACATAAAATTTGACATTGATGGCAAAAGATGTGCTCCAAACAGAAAATATTTACTATCACATCTCCAAAATGTAATAGATGAACATGTGTAGAGTTCAGAGATACCTCATATGTTCACATGAATAAATCATCATAATATCACTAAAACTGAATAACTAAATATCTGCTTTTCAGCTAGAAATTTTAAGACAACCTAGCAATAAAATAGATTAAAAAGTAATGGCACCCCTAAACCCTATACATTTTTTGAAACCAGACAACCAGACGATCGCATTTGCCTGTACCGACCTCATATTACTTTGTGACAAGCTCAAATAATTTAAAAAAAAGTGCATTGAAAATACCACGCAAACATAAATTAAACGAACATCAAAGCGGAGGTTTAGAGCACAAATAGGCATTTAAAAATAAGATATACCACAATACACAACATCAACAAGAATTTTTTCTCCCAAAAAATGCTAAAACAAAAACCATGCCATATTTGTTTGAGATATTACGCACAAAATAACAAAGCTCCTATTCTGTCAAAATCAATGTTTTGTTCCCAGAAATCACCATATAAAAAAGAATTATTTTATTTTATTTCTACACACTACCACATTACCACCTGTAACTTTTCAGCAAACAGCAATAAAAGGCAAAAATTGCATGAAAATCCCAAATTTCCTCTAAAATATGTACAAATCCAGAATACTTGTATAAAGAAAATATACAGGCGGTCCCCTACTTTAGGACTAAAGCATTCAGAAAGCCTCACCTGAGGTCAGAGGGGTCTGTCTGTAACTATGGGTTGTCTGTAAGTCGGGTATCCCAGATTGCAATAATCAGCTGTAAGGTGTCTTTAATGAAGCTTTATTGATAATCCTTAGTCCCATTACAGCAAAAAACTCCAATTGTCACTGGGGCCCAAATTTTTTTTGTCTGGATCTATAATTATAAAATATACAGTTTCGACTTGCATACAAATTCAATTTAAGAACAAACCTCCGAACCCTATCTTGTACGTAACCCGGGGACTGCCTGTACTTTCCTTAAAAGGTAAGATGTGAGGATAGATACCACACATGTGTATATTCACCAAATTATGTAGCAAAAGGAACGTAAAATCCACAGGGGGTGCCAAACATAAAAAATTTCACTGCACTTCACAGAGATATATTATTGTATGCTCCCTAATACAACGGTAACCCAAATTAATAACTATATATCCATATACCAAGCTAATGAGATGTCACTTTTAGATGTGTACAATAACAGAACCCTCCGCAGTTCATAAGAATTTGAGTAAGAATGTCATAACATAGGTTTAAACAATGGAGGATGGTTTGAAATAAAAACTTTATTCTGGAGCATGTGTGTGTATTTGGTGTTACATAACTTTGTGGACAAGTTTTGGGTTGCGGTGTTAATATGTAGCCACGTTAGGCGAAGAGGATCAAATGTTCATAGTTTCGCTCAATTTTTTCAAAAAACAATCATGAAATAAAAGGCAATCAGAGAGCAGGTATGTTCTTAAATTGTTGTAGATAGGAGAGGGTTAAAAACATAACCATTACTTGATTTTATCCCTTATCAAAACTTGTAACATAAAGTCAATACTTACATTATCTGTGAGGTGCAGCAGCTCCTGTGTGCAGTACCCTCCAAATTCTCCATGCAGCCTGCCGGCTAAGAAAATGAAGGGGGGGGGGCATTTTAGAGTGCTTTATCTCTGGCTCTGTGGCACCAAGAAACTTGCTTCTTTTTTTTACTATGAAAGAGAAGAGTCTCTTCTTTTATATGAGTCTCAATTTGTGTTTAGAGGTCAGGAAAACTGAGATATTAACTGTTAAAATGCCATCAGTAGTGTCATCAGGTCTGTGTCAGTTGTCCTGTCACTACTACCTGTTGGGGCAGCTCACAAGGATCCCATCCCAACCTTTATCTAGTTATTTCATACATTAATCATTATAAAATCATCTATTCTTTATTATGTAAATGAGGCTGTTACCCCTCCCCTCTCCTTCCCCTGCTCAAGTCTGTGTGTAATGTATAGTAAAGCATTGCTAGTGTGTGTGCTGCATCTGCTGACATTCTGCATCCTCCTTATACACATGTAAGAGACACAGACATCAGCTACACAAGTACCTGACATGTTCTGCTATAACATGGCTGCTGGAGCTGTTGTATCTGTCCTATACACACAGGCTGCAGGGGGCGCCAGCACCAGGAAGTCTCACATCATTATATAGCCTCACACCATTATACAGGCTGTCAGTCAAGCACTGGGGGAGTGGCTGTGCCTCCCACTCATGAATAAGCTGGACAGCTTGAATATGCTAATGACTCATTGGACATTTCACAGATAATTTGCATACAGCTTTAGGACCTCATTGCTTAGGTTTACAGGCATGTAGAGGGACAAGGAAGGGATAGATGCAATGCTCTCTAATGGCAGTTTATGGAAATATATTTCGTTTAGGGGGTTATTTTGCCTGACGGGTAAAACTAGAATTTCTCCGGATCTATGACACCTAGGAACACAATGCTAGATTCGGTACAAAGAAGACATTCTCCTCTTCAGGACAAATGCACAGTTTACCACCCCCTAACGCTCGCCCTGCTGCCAACAACACTGCCTCATATTGAGGTATGATCGAGGCTCAGTGTAAGTGTAAAAAGGATATTTCAAGCTGATTATAAAATGACAAACCAAATTTCAGCAAAGTGGCAACTCTTGTCCACAGTACAATAATATGTCCGGCTATAACATACGAGGTTGGGCACCTCAAGCAGTGTCAGCTAAAGAGTTATCATTACATTTGCTATTTAAGTTGTTTCGTGTCATCTATTAGTTCTGTCCTTCTAAGCCCAACTACCAATACTGCAAATATGTTAGCAGTGATGTGGGGGCATAGTATGTATTCTTATTTTTTAATATCTTTTTCACCTAAGTTACAAAAGTGTTATGCCATTGTTTTTATTGATTTTATTATTTAATATTAACAGTTTCTATTTTTATCGATGTTTATTTTTAAGGACCACTTGCTATTGCCAGCTACCAACCGAAATAAAACCAGCAGGCCAAAGATGTCCATTATTTTGCCATCAACAACTGTGGATGGTAAGTATGTTCAAGTATGTTCAGACGGGGCCTGAAAAGGCTTTGACCAGGAATTTTTAGTACATTTTCATAGCTATTGGTTTATGGACTGTAGCTTGTTTTTGTGTCGGACTGTAGCTTGTTTTTGTGTCCTACCATAGGGCTCGTCAAAAGTTAAGAAATGTTAAAAGCAATTTTTTTTTTTTTAGGGGGGGGGGTCAACATGTATAAATTAACTCAAAATTACTATTAATTATAAATTAATTTCCTACTGTGTGATAGTAATTTTGATACACAAGTAAGCTAGCGGAAAAAACCAATGGTCTCCAATGGTTAATATATTTGATTTCCATTGATGCGTTTTTTTGTGATTGTGTCATCAGTACATTGAATTTTGTGCAGAACAAAGTATTCAATAAGAATATTTAATTCAGATCTAGTGTGTGTGTATGTGTATATATAGAGATTGAGAGAGAGAGATTGAGAGATAATCATTGATAGATACCCTTCATCTGCCTGTATGACAGATATGACACATATCTGTGTGTGTATGTATGTATGTATGTATGTATACATACATATATTGTGAGAAAGTGACAGATAGCATTTTTCCCAAATGACACCTCTCACTTTTTCTCACAATATATGTATGTATACATACATACACACATATATTGTGAGAAAGTGAGAGGTGTCATTTGGGAAAAATGCTATCTGTCATACAGGCAGATGAAGGGTGTGTGGTAAAAGCCCTGGATTTTTCTGCAGTAACCCAAGGGTTAATGCAGACATGTGGTAAGCAGGAGTGGTCTGTTTGGTCTATGTTGGCCTCCCTAGCATAGACACCTTTGTAATGTCCGTACGGGGCCTGCTTATTATGGAGTAGAGGTAGGCTGGTAGTGGGACTCCTACTCCATCCAGGCTTTGGTCCGGGGTATCTGTATAGCCCACAGGTGCGGGTCACAAACCTCGTTAGAGCCTGATTTAGTCTTCAGGCCAGAAGCAGTAGGTGAGGCACTACCTGGAGAGCTTGAAGGCTGGACCGTGTTCACACAGCAAAGGTAACTGAGTGCCTCCTGATATTCTGCTGGCCAAGAGCGTGTGCCAGGCAGTGCCCTGCCGGGCAGGGTTTATTTTTGTATTTTGTATGTGCCTAAGCCAAGGGTGAATTTGTGTTTTGTGAAGGAAGTGTGAATAAACACTTGATTTTTGGACTTTAATTCTGCATGTGTCCCTGCTTCCTGCACTGCTACAAAGCATCTACCAGAGCAATTCCCCAATATATATATATTTATACATATACACACACACACATATACACACACATACACACACACACATACACACATACACATACACACACACATACATATATACACACACGCACACATACATATACACACACATACACACACACACACACACACATATATATACACACACATATATACACACACACATACATATACACACACACACATACATATATATACACACACATACATATATATACACATACATATACACACACATACACACACACACATATACACACACATACACACACACACATATACAAGTTCATAGTCGTGTTTAGACCCAGGACTAGACTTGAGTATAGATGTCGACCTTTCTACCTTCCACCAGCGTAGCGCTTCCTGAGTGCGTCACTTGCAACATCCTGAGCTGAATGTGTGGAGGTAGTGGTTCTGCTTGCTACTACATCATGTGCGCCACTGACCACGTATACTCCAGTGTAGAACCGTCTGTCTTCTCATGCAGACCTGGAGCCAATCTATGAGAAAAAAACTCAACATATGGGTTAAATCACCCTTCTCTCCCCCCTCTCTGAATCCTGGAAGATGGCATAGATATGAAGGATTAAGAGCTGTGCACCCTTATCAGTGGGTCCTGGGGCATAAGGAGTTGCACACTGCGGTCTGAGCTGTCTGGCCCTTTGCTCACTGCTGGGCTGTACTTGGGTGGAGGACACTGTGCAAGGTATGTGGGGTGGGCACTGCTAAACTGAGTGATCTAGGAATCAATCAACTGCCTTGCTGCAGCAGATTCATGACTGCAGCTACTGACACATGAGGGGCTCCCTCACGACGGTCTAAACGGGCTTAATAGTGGGTTCACTGGGGAGGCCACCACGTTCAGGGACTCGCACACTCTGGGGTGGCCCTAGATACTAAGTGCAAAATAAAACAAAAGTTTGATCAGTGGATGTGCCTAGGGCGGGCAGACGGATTCTCAGCTAAGGTATGAATGCATCAATGGCCTCTGACTAGAGGGAAAAGGGAGTAGAGGCAATGCATTAGAGGGGACAAATCAGGCTGGAAGCAGCAGACCTTATCCAAGGCTGAAGGAAGCTGGCCCGTACTAGAATCATGTGCAGAGGCTTAGGGCCTCAGGGCAGGGGCAACATCTGGACTGTCAGTTTCTTCCACTGTCAGTGTCTGCCGTGGTGAGGAGAGTGGCTGGAAGACCACTTCTCTGGCCACGCTACAGGAGCTTGGCTCAGGAACCTTTGCAACCCTTCGGAACAAAACACATAAGGTCAATAAATGCATCCTGCAAACAAAAACAGTAGGTCCTCCGCATACCTGAAGGAGAACATCCAGTAAGGGGCTAGTCTGCAGTCTATCCTGTAGGGCCCGCTGTAGTATGGAGGACGGGCTGGGGGAGTTGTAAACCCCTTGTGGGAGTCTACATCAGATATACTGGAATACTACAATGGAAAGGAAAACGTCCTGGTAATCCCTATGTAGGGGACAGAAGAGGAGAACATTTGCCAACAGCGGAAGATTTACAATGAAAGGCACTAACTCTATTTGGGGGGGCTTTCAGAGAGGGGGAATGTTCTTGCTGACATACTGTCCATTACCCCCCCCTTCTCCCGCCTGGTGGGGCGTCTAAGTTTCCTAGACTGTGTCTACTTTTGTATCTTATCCACAAAGCAATCCTTTAAGTCTTTTAGATTGCAGCTCTGTTTCCCCCACTCAACACAGATGATTTGCTGTGTGCTTCAAGGCCACTTCTCACAGGACATAGAAAGGACACAAGCAAAGCCCAGCTGCACAGAGATCTCCTGATTAACTCTTTCAAATCAGAAAGCAGGTACCAGAGACATTGCAACACTTTTCTAGTAATTTGTCTGCAATTGTTCAAGATCAATAAGTTGTAAAATAAAATAAACAAAATAAAACAAACAGCGTGCACATCAAGACTATTAGACAAATGTTTGAAATGATGAAAATATTATCTTGCCGGCATTTATTCAAACATCCGCCAGACACCTCAAGGGTAACTCGGCGGCTATCCTACAACCAGCTACGTGTAGAATCATAGGCAATTAAATTTCAGGGACTTGAAAACAATATACTGTCTGAAGATGGCCGCCACTCTTAACCCCCAGATACGGGGGTGGAGTCTAAGAGGGGCTTTCTGCATTACCAAAAGATTTTTTTTTTTTGGTATGAGCACTCTCTAGGATTCTGTCCCTCTGCAAATTGGTCCGTCAGTAGTCACTGGTCTAAGTTCTCCAGAATCAACCCAGACACTTTATTTGTCATTAAACTCTCTACTTACATCAAAAACAACTTATGGCGGGTGGGCCACTTTGGTTTGAATGCCAGCCACCATTTACATCAAGTGCGTCTCCTAACTCTGACACACGCAGGGAATCATTAACATACCAAAGACTTCAATACCCATAACTTCCTTTTACCCACTCTACCTTTCCGTGAGACACTAGTCAGTTGCCTTTTAGGTCTGCAGTGTCCAGCTACAGTCTTACTTTGACCCTCACTTACCCTTTTGTGGAAGCTGTGCGAATACTGATTGTGTTCAAGGGCTATAGAATCCTCCATACATACAGCTCCAGACTACACCGCTAACTAGAGTAAGATACAAATTAGAGACTCACACAATATTTCAGAAATCAGGAGAACCTCACTGAAAATCCGGTCCAGTGCCTTTCCTGCCTCTATTGTCCTTCCGCATCACGGGGCCGACATCAATCCCGAAGGAATGATACGTAAAATTTGGCCAGAATTTGTACTCTGCAAAACTTCCAGATATACTACGAGCTTAATGAAACAAAATCCCACCATCACAAACTTCTGAACACACAACAATTCCACAAGAGCGGCACTGCAGACCTTTTTCTTACAAACTAATCAGTGATGCGAACCTTTTAGCGATCGAGTGCCCAAACTGCAAGACAAAACCCACTATTCTACCACAAGTGCCAACATTGGTAATTTGGGAGCAATATAACCTACTAAGGCCAATATACTGCCACAATACAGTGGCACACATATATACAGTATGATAACACAGAACATATACAGTGCACATCTATACCGTATGCATAACAGACATCTACAAGGCACACATATAACGGTATGCATACAAGACAGTATACAGTGCACACATATATAAGTATGCATAACACAGGACCCCATTATACAGGCACACATATATACAGTATGCATACCACAGAACAATACAGTGCCAATAATACAGTATGCATAACCCATATGTATACACATATACACACAAATATGCACAGCCACAGATACAGACACACACACATGTGCATAACAAAGACATATTATAATCTGTGCTATGGAATAGGGTGTAAAGACATATACACACACATCTATGCATGGCACAGGTATATATGTATGTGAATGTATAAACAATGTTAGACAATGTACAACTTTACAGTTATCTATGAAGAAGGCACCACAGCAGCCTCTGGATGTCGGGTCACAGGTCCCCCCCACCTCCCTAGTCACGGCTCTATTCCCCAGGTCTCTAGTAGGCGGGGGAGGTACAGGCTTCCAAACGCTGATTCCTGCTCCCAGCGGCATGGAACTTCTTATAGAGCAGCGGGCCTCCCTGACAGGAGCCACAGACATTGAACTGCACCCGGCTGTGTGCTGCAGTAAGGGGCCCGCAGGTCATCAGTTAGAAGAACCGAGATAACCCGGGCAGTGTGGACCTGTTCTCTGTATCTGAGCGAAGGGGCAGATGCTGTTCTTCTAAACTGGGACCTGCGGGCCTTCAAACGGTGGAGGATGATGGCATTGCGTGCCAGCAGGGCAGGGGCTATGCGTGCCTGTCTGGCACGCGTGCGCCCAATACCGGTTCGCCACAACTGACCCCCACTACCCATTGTAACGGCAAAGTGCTAGTGGGTCCTTTTCTTTTTTTTTTTTTTGGGTGGGACCCCCCCCTCCTGTGGTGCCGTTTTTTTGTTTTTTTTTTTCTTGTTGTGTTGTGGGTGTGTGTTTTTGTGTGGGTTTTTTTTGTGTTTTGTTTCTTCTGTGTGTGTTGGCCTCTTTTTTGTTTTTTTTTTCTTTATTTTTTTTTTTTTTTTTTTTTTTTTTTTTTTTTTTTTATCGGTCACCGTACAACTGATCCTTTGCAGGAATCATCGAGCACATACTATTAATATATGGACAGTAAGGCAAAGAATAATATACAAAGGAGATGACCTTACCCAGTCCCTTGCAGCCAGTGAGGGGGGGGGTTTTTTTTTGGGGGGGGAACAAGGCACTACAGTCAAGGATAGACAAAATAGACTTGACGTACCCGACGACGCTATTGTCAGTTCTGGTACTGGCCGCCTGAATCTTTCGGAGGTCACCTCGTGGTTAGATGTTTTTTGTCTATTTTTTTTTTTTTTTTTTTTTTTTTTTTTTTTTTTTTTTTTTTTTGTTTTTTTTCTTTTTTTTTTTTTTTTTTTTTTTTTTTTTTTCCTTTTTTTTTTTTTTTTTTTTTTTTATTTTTTTCTCCCTACAAAGTATGCCACCCAGGACGCCAATTCTTATAGATTTATATCTGGGGCTCAAACCCCTAATCATTGTAAGGTGACGTTCAAATTAAATGAGTCTAAGTCAGCGCTGGAATTGAATAACTGAATGAAAAGACAGACTGTCCTGCCAGGAAGTTAGCAACAAGACTGCCTACTTGAGTGGGAACTGACATTTATAGAAAACATAAGGCCTTTACATAAGGGTGTAATTGAGGAAAGAAGCAACTTATAATTGGGTGTTCCACCCAGGAAATGTAAACATTTGGATGTAAGACACAAGGAGTCTAATACTATTGGCTACATGCAAATACTGCAAACTTCACATAAACCCATGTCAGATGTCCACCTGGATACCTTCCCTAGGTGGTGCTAGTGAGCACTAACTCTTGTTTGCTAGAGGGAAACACCCAAAATTAGTTATTCATTACACAAAGTATATGACAATGAATGCTGAATCTTTAAAATGTCAGACAGTACGTAAGAGGAGTCTGAGTCCAGTGTATATATTGAACACCTGATATGGCTCACTTTAAACGTGAATATCTTTGGATCCAGAGCACCTAGAAACATAATTCAAGTTCATTTGAAAGAAGAGATTCTCCACTGCAATTGCCCCCTTGCCTACTTCCATAGCGCCGGCCCTGCAACTGATGCAGGTTTGACATCAAAGAAGGAAAATGTTATTAGTGTCAGAATATGTCAAATGAGGAATCTTTTTTTTTTTTTTTTGGTTTCAAAAGGTTTTCTAGATAACCGTATAACATAAATAATTTGGAATCCCCGTAATTCACGACCCAAAGCAAAAAGAGGGGGATCATTAGGTAAAGGTATAACAGCGCCCACAAGAAAAATAGTACAAAAGCATTTTTTGTCCATAATCCACTGCAGGTAAGTAATGTACGGTGCACAGTGCTCAGTCAGCTCTGTGCTCCACTAAGACCTACAACGCTGCACAAAGGGGCTGCAGAGCTCTGCAAGGGGAGGGTTAATGTCTAATACCATGCATCTCGGAAGGACGTGCCTTAAAGTGGGTTAGAAATTCATCCCTCACCATCCTCCCCCCCTCACTCGCCCCCACCTCAACCACCCCCCCCCCCATTTAGGCCCTTATCTACTAGGATACTCATGAGGGTAGATGGATGATGGAAGAATTAATGCTGAAAGATGATCTAGATTTAGATGCAAACTATAAAAGTAGATGTACAAAGAGTAGTATATGATATAAGATCAGTAGATATGGGAAAAATACAGTAGAGACAGAAAAGAGTGAGATAAATAGATATAGATAGATACAAGAATTCAGCAGCACTCCATATATGAATGAAAAAAACAATTGGATTTATCAAAACATCAATTTGGATGGATGGATAGATAGATAGATGGATAGTAAATAGGTTGAATTTGTATGTAAAGTCGAACTGTATATTTAATCATTGAAACCCCAGCCAGAACTTTTTTGGTCTCTGATGCACAATGGATTTAAAAATGTGGTTGTCATAAGAACCAGGATTAACACTAAAGCTTCATTACAGGACACCGTGAAACTGTTTCAGCTATCATTGTAGACTATGACTAAAGTAGAATAAATTACAAATATCAGAGGTCCGTTTGTAATAGGGGTCGTTTGTAAGTCGAGTGTTCTAAGTAGGGGACCCGCCGTGTATATAAATAGATGATTATAGGAGATAAATAAATACAGATAGATATATGGACAGGACAGGAGATATAAAGGAGATGATAAGCAATCTTTGGGACATTAACCCAAGGGATATAACTCGTATCACGGCTGGCATTTCTAGGAAATTGGTTGCTCATGAAAACAATTTTACAATTTTGACGTTTCTAAAATAAATAGAAAAACAGCAAAAAGAATTAAGAACTCCAACAAACAATAATCTAGAAAAGAGACACTTGCCATATTTCAAATGACATAAAGAGTTATAGACATAGGCAACTTCATGCAATTTAGATCTTAACTGAACATATTAAATAATAATGCTAAATTTGTTGAAATTGAGTGATGCAAAAATGTGCTCACAAACAGAAAATATTTACCTATAACATCTCCAAATGTAGATAGATGAACATGTGTAGAGTTAACAGATGATCATCATTAGATAGTTCACATGAATACTAAATCCATCATAATTCACTAAATGAATAACTAAATATCTGCCTTTTCAGCTAGAAATTTAAGACAACCTGCAATAAATAGATTAAAAAGTAAGGCACCCCTAAAACACCATACATTTTTTGAAACCAGGACAACGAACGATCGATTGCCTGTACGCCTCATATTATTTGTGACAAGCCAAATAATTTCATAAAAAGTGCATGGTAAATACCACGCACAACTAATACAACGAAACAATCAAAGCGGGTTTAGAGCACAATAGGCATCTACAAAATAAGAAAGTACCACAATACAACCACATCAACAAGAAGTTTTTCTCCCAAAAAATGACTAAAACAAAAACGCAGGCCATATTTGGTTTGAGATATTAAGCACAAAAATAACAAGCTCCTATTACTGTCAAAATCAATGTTTCTGTATCCCATAACTCACCATATAAAAAAGAATTATTCTTATTTTTTTCTACACACTACACCACATTACCACCTTTAACTTTTCAGGCATACAGCAATAAAAGGCAAAATTGCATGAAAAGCCCAAATTTCCTCTAAATATGTTCAAATCCAGAAACGTGTATAAGGAAAATATACAGTGCGTCCCTACTTTAGGACCTCAAGCATTCAGAAAGCCTCACTGAGGTCAGTAGGGGTCGTTCTGTAACTATGGGTTTGTCTGTAAGTCGGGACATCCCCGAATTGTCAAATCAGCTGTCAGGTGTCTTAATGAGCTTCTATTGTAATCCTTAGTTCCCATTACGACAGCAAAAAACCTCCAAGGTGTCACTGGGCCCAAACTTTTTGTCTGGATCTATTAATTATAAAATATACAGTTTCGCCTTGACAAACATGTCAATCTTAAGACTAAACCTCCGTAACCCTCTATCTCGTGTATACGTAACCCCCGGGGACTTGCCGGTACTGTCCTAAAAGTTAAGATGTAGGATGATATACACACAGCCCTGTGTATATTCACCAAATTATGATAGCAAAGGGAACGTAAAATCCACAGGGGGGTGCCAAACATACAAAATTTCACGCCACTTCACAGAGATATATTATGTATGCTCCCTAATACAACGTAACCCCACATTGAATAACTATTATCCATAATACCAAGCGATATGAGATTCAACTTTTAGATGTGTACACAAACAGACCCTACGAGTTCATAAGCAATTTGAGTAAGAACGCATAAACCAGGGTTTAAAAATGGAGGATGGTGTTGTAAAAAACTTTATACTGGAGCATGTTTGTGTAATTTTGGTGGTTACATAACTTTGTGGACAAGTTTTGGGTTGCGGTGTTTAAATGTAGTCACGTTAGGCGAAGAGGATCAAATGTTCATAGTTTCGCCATTTTTTAAAAAACAATCAGAGAATAAAGGCCAATCAGCAGAGAGCAGGTATTGGTCTTAAATTGTTGGAGATAGGAAGGGTTAAAAACATAAACCATTACTTGATTTTATCCCATTATCAAAACTTGTAACATAAAGTCAAACTTACTTATCTGTGAGGTGCAAGCATCTCATGGTGTGCGTACCTCCAAATGTCCCATGGCGCTGCCGCTAGAAAATGAAGGGGGGGGGCATTTAAGATGATTTATCTCTGGCTCCTTGGCAACCAAGAAACTTGCTTCTTTTTTACTATGAAAGAGAAAGTCTCTTCTTTTATATGGTTTCAATTTGTGTTTAGCGGTCAGGAAAACTGTATATTAATGTTAAAATGCCATCAGTATGTCATCAGACAGGTCTGGTCAGCGTTGTCACGTCAACTACACCGTTGGGCGGCTCACAAGGATCCATCCCAACCTTATCTAGTTATTTCATACATTAATGCATTATAAAATCACCTATCTTTAATTATGTAAATAGGCGTACCCCTCCTGCCCTCTCTTCCCCTGCTCAGTCGTGCTGTAATTGTATAGTAAAGCATTGCTAGTGTGTGTGCTTGCATCTGCTGACATTCTGCATCTCCTTATACACATGTAAGAGACACAGACATCAGCTAACAAGTACTGACATGTTCTGCTAAACATGGCTGCTGGAGCTGTTGTACTCTGTCTATACACACAGGCTGCAGGGGGCGCCAGCACCAGGAGTCTCACATCATTATATAGCTCAAACCCATTATACAGGCTGTCAGTCAGCACTGGGGAGTGGCTGTGCCTCCCACTCATGATAAAGCTGACAGCGGAATATGCTAAGACCTTGGACATTTCACAGATAATTGCTACAGCTTTAGGACCTCATTGCTTAGGTTTACAGGCATGTAGAGGGACACGGAAGGGATGATGCAATGCTCTCTAATGGCAGTTTATGGAAATATATTTCGTTTAGGGGGTTATTTTGCCTGACGGGTAAAACTGATAATTTCTCCGGATCTATGACACCTAGGAACACAATGCTAGATTCGGTACAAAGAAGACATTCTCCTCTTCGGACAAATGCACAGTTTACCACCTACCCTAACGCTCGCCCTGCTGCCAACAACACTGCCTCATATGAGGTATGAATCGAGGCTCAGTGTAATGTAAAAGGATATTTCAAGCTGATTATAAAATGACAAACCAAATTTCAGCAAAGTGGCAACTCTTGTCCACAGATACAATAATATGTCCGCTATAACATACGAGGTTGGGCACCTCAAGCAGTGTCAGCTAAAGAGTTATCATACATTTGCTATTTAAGTTGTTTCGTGTCATCTATTAGTGTCTGGTCCTTCTAAGCCCACTACCATACTGCAAATATGTTAGCAGTGATGTGGGGGCATAGTATGTATTCTTATTTTAATATCTTTTTCACCTAAGTTACAAAAGTGTTATGCCAGTGTTTTATTGATTTTATTATTTAATATTAACAGTTTCTATTTTTAGGATGTTTATTTTTAGGACCACTTGCTATTGCCAGCTACCAACCGAAATAAAACCAGCAGGCCCAAAGATGTCCATTATTTTGCCATCAACAACTGTGGATGGTAAGTATAGTTCAGTATGTCAGACGGGGCCTGAAAAGGCTTTGACCAGGATTTTTAGTACATTTTCATAGACTATTGGTTTATGGACTGTAGCATTGTTTTTGTGTCGGACTGTAGTGTTTTTGTGTCCTACCATAGGGCCGTCAAAAGTTAAGAAATTTGAAAGCAATTTTTTTTTTTTAGGGGGGTGGGTCAACATGTATAAATTAACTCAAAATTACTATTAATTATAATAATTTCCTACTGTGTGATAGTAATTTGATACACAAGTAAGCTAGCGGGAAAACACCAATGTCTCCAATGGTTAATATATTTGATTTGCCATTGATGCGTGTTTTTTGTGATGTGTCATCATCAGTACATTGAATTTGTGCAGAACAAAGTATGCAATAAGAATATTTAATTCAGATCTAGTGGTGTGGTGTATTATATAGAGATTGAGAGAGAGGAGAGATTGGAGATAATGATTGATTGATACCCTTCATCTGCCTGTATGACAGATAGCGTTTTTCCCAAATGACACCTCTCACTTTCTCACAATATATGTATGTACACATACACACATATCTGTGTGTGTATATATGTATGTATACATACATACACACACATATCTATGTGGTGTATTTGTATACATACATATTGGAAAAGTGAGAGGTGTCATTTGGAAAAGGCTATCTGTCATACAGGCAGATGAAGGGTTTGGGTAAAAGCCCTGGATTTTTCTGCAGTAACCCAAGGTTAATGAGACATGTGGTAAGCAGGAGTGGTCTGTTTGGTCTATGTTGGCCTCCTAGCATAGACAACCTTTGTAATGTCCGTACGGGGCCTCGTTATTATGGAGTAGGGGTAGGCTGGTAGGGGACTCCTACTCCACCAGGCTTTGGTCCGGGTATCTGTATAGCCCACAGGTGCGGGTCACAGACCTCGTTAGAGCCTGATTTAGTCTTCAGGCCAGAAGTAGTAGGTGAGGCACTACCTGGAGAGCTTGAAGGATGGACCGTGTTACAAGCAGACCAAAGTTAAGGAGTGCCTCCTGATATTTCTGCTGGCCAAGAGCGTGTGCCGGGCCAGGGTTTATTTTTGTATTTTGTATGTGCCTAAGCCAAGGGTGAATTTGTGTTTGTGAAGGAAGTGTGAAAAACACTTGTATTTTGGGACTTAATTCTGCATGTGTCCCTGCTGTCCTGCACTGCTACAAAGCATCTACCAGAGCATTCCCCTATATATACTATATATATATAAGATAAACAACAAATACATGCATGCATGCATGCATACATACATACATACATACATACATACATACACATACATACACACACTCTAGGTTACATACAAGATAGATTCTTTAGGCTTGTTGAATTTGCATGTCGGAACTGTATGTTTTTTGGTCTTGTTGACAATTGGATGTGTATATATATGTGTGTGTGTGTGCGCGTGTATATTTGTGTGTGTGTGTATATATGTGTGTAAATGCTTTGTTGCAGCCATGGTGGTTGTCATTTAATTCAATACTTGATAATGGGACCATTAAAACGAGGTCATGGTGAAGTGGCTAGTGGTCTTCTGCAATTTGATTAAAATGTAACCAAGAACCTTGTTTAATTTTGTTAAAATAGCCTAGTGGCAATAGAGAATTGTAGGATTTGTGGATGTTTGGTTCAGATCTTTTTTAAATGTTGGTATTATCCCTAAACTATCTGTTGTGTTTCTTAGTTCATAAAGCGATTTGTTCCAAAATATTCTCTAACAATCCAGATACAGCTGTAGTTCTATGGATAATAAATAAATAAATTTTTTTTTTATTTACAAAAAAAAAAAAAAAACTTCTGATCTACTCTACTTTTTAGTTGATTGATCTTGCTGTCCTTTGAATAAAAGTAAAACCATGTTTTTGTCCAAGTAGTCTGGGATAGTGTTTTCTTCTTCTATTTAAGTTGTAATTAAAGCTGTAAAATAGGTGATGCATCTGATTGGAAATTTGTTAGATTCCAGATTATTTGTACATGGCAGAAACAAATGCCATTCATTTTAATTTAGTTGATTACCTAATTTTTATAAATTAAAAATGTTGAAATGGGTAGACTACTAGCTTGTAGCTGCCATTCCTGATTATTTTCTCCAGTATTCTCCAACAAATATAATTGTGAACAGAAGTAGCTTGTGAGAATTACCATTGCAGTTTTGTGTAAAACTTGTCTGGAATGTTAGCATCTTGTTACAGCTCCAGACCGTCTAAAATCTGACTTCCAGTCATTACCATTATTACCCCTTTGGAGTAGAGTAGTTACATTCTTCTCTTGGACTGATTACTACACTTTCTTAAATGAGTCCTGAGAAATTGACCCTTGGAAGGGATTTGATTTAGTCTTCCTTTTGAACTATGCAAACTATAGCTGAATTTCAATTATCATTCCTAAAATGTGTGTCATAAGTAAAATTCCCCACTGCCATTTTACAGCCAATAATATAATTTGTTGTATCTTAAACAGAACTACTTGAGTGGATTCTGTAATAAAACATTGTATTTCTGACAATGGGACATTGTTTGGTTTCAAGGCAAGTTTCCATGTATAGTTTTTCCCACTAATGTAATATGGGCCCAAGTTTCACATCATCGTATAGCTAGTAAATGCCTTGTGTTCTTAAGTGTGTCAAATGCTAAGCCTTTGCAGAACTGTTTGGATTGTGCAGCATTCTCTTCAAATATAGTTTTATAAAACAGTAACAGTCAAAACATATTAACCCCTTTCTGCACCTTGACGTGATACTATGTCATAGGATGCGGGTCGTTCCCGCACCTTGATGTAGTATCACGTCATGGCGATCACCCGAGCTCAGAAGCTGAGCCTGTGCGATCACCACGGGATCCCGGCAGTACGCAGTAGGCGTGATCCCGCAGTAACAGCTGGGATTGCGACTATCGCGATCCCGTATGTTTAAGCCTATAGACACCGCGGTCATTGTGACTGCAGCGTCTATGGTGAATCGCCGCGACGATCGCCACCCTCAGTGCATGGCACGGAGGTGCCGATCATTGCCATGGCAACCCTGAGGCCCAATAAGGACCCCAGGGCTGCCTTCGGTAGAAGCCTGCTAGGATCGTGCTTACAGCACGATCTAACAGTGCTGATGTCAGCCTATGCAGAATGCATAGGTTGACTGTAATATGCTGCAATCGATTAGCATTGCAGTATATTACAATGAACAAGTGATCAAATGATCACTTGTTCATGTCCCACCCTGGGACAAAATAAAAAAGTAAAAAAAAGTTTTAAAAAAAAAAGTGCAATTATAAAAAATTATTAAAAAAGAATAAAAGTCCCTTGAAGTCTCATCCCATGCAGTAATCCAATAAAACATAAAAAAGTGAAAATCACCAAAAAAACACAACATATTGGGCATCACAACGTCCGTTACAACCCATACAATAAAATAAAATTGTCACTGAACCCGTACGGTGAAGGGCGTAAAAAAAAAAACACAAAAAAGTGCAAAAATTATGACATTTTCACATCTGACCTCATTAAAAGCGCATAAAAAGTAATCAAAAATTAACATTTACATGATACCAAGAAAAAGTACAGCTTGTCCCGCAAAAAAATAAGCTCTAAAACAGCTCTGTAAACAAAAAAATATAAATGTTCTGCCCATTGTTATATGGCGATACAAAAACAAGCAAATTTCTCACAAAATGAGTTCTATATTCTGCAAAACAAGTTAACCATGAAAAAGCCATATAAATGGGGTATCGCCATAATCATGATGACCCATAGAATGAAGATAACACATTATTGTTATGGTATGGTGAACGTCCGGCAAAAAAAATGCTGAAAACCATAAACAAGAATTCATAATTTTTTTAACCACCACCAAGAAAGAGTTAATAAAATCTGATTATTGGCTATTGAGTCCTCCTGTAAATTATGTACCTGAAAAGTGGATCTCATCTTGCATATGTCCAAATTACAAAAAATAAACATTTTATAGCCTTTAAAATGTGACATTGCAGATCTGCTTTGAATGGCGCAGCTTCCCTTCTATGCCCAGCCATGTGCCCTTACAGCAGTCACCACCACATATGGGGAATCCTCATACTCGGGAGAAATTGGGTATCAAACTTTGTGGAGTTTTTTGTCATTTAATACTTTGTAACGGTTTAATTTTTGTCCCGAATTAATATATTGTCAAAAAAAATAACAGCTTGTAAATTACACCTCCATTTTGTTTTAACCCCTGTGAAGCATCTAAAGGGTTAACACACTTCTTAAAGTTGATTTTTGTTTTTACACTTTGAGTGGGGTAGTTTCTAAAATGGCATAATTTATGGGGTTTTACTGCTGTTTAGGCCTCTCAAAGTCAGTTAAAGCTGCGGAGGTGCCTCTAAATTAGGGTTTTGGCGATTTTCATAAAAATGAGAAAAATTGCACCCAAAATTCTGAATCTCCTAACAACCTAGAAAAGAGAGAGGATACACAAAACCCTATGCCAATATAAAGCAGACATTGCGGAAATGTTAGTCATAGCACCCCAGTAACTTTATAACTATCTGCCTGAAAAGCAGAACATTTTGAACTTTGAAAAATGAATAATTTTAAGAAATTTTTGCCAAATTTAAAATTTTTCATGTCTAAACACAAAATATATCATCAAAATTTTCTATTACTTTGAAGTGCAATGTGTGACGGTAAAACAGTCTCAAAATCCCCTGGATATGTTAAAGCGTCACAAAGTTATAACCTCCTATAATGACACAGGGCAAAAGGGGTTAAAGTGTGTGTGTATAGATAAACACGTGTTGGTAAATAGTCAAAAGCTGAATGGTTTTTTGTACCATGTAATCCAGTGGTTGAATAGAGACCTGAGTAGTTTAAAAAGCTTGCAATTGTCCATCACATTGTCATCATCCTTTTTTTGTTGTTGTTGTTGTTTTTACACTTCTCTGTTGGGAAATGGGGGAATTTGTAAATGTAAATGCAACTTGGTCCACCCTCGGTAGTTTAGCTGCTTTGTGCATGAGTTGCCTACTGTACCCCTTCCTGTGTAAGCAACACGTGGAGCAGGCACTACTGAAAATGTAAGCAATGTCCACGCATCCCCAAAATCAATATGCAAAAACACTTCAGAAAAAGATGGGATGCGTACAAAGGACTAGACAATAAGACAAAATTTATTTATATCAAAAAACAAATATTCACAGGACAACAAAGAATAAAAACACTTAAAAAATACAGAAAAAGATGGGATGTGTACAAGGGACTAGACAATAAGACCTCCATCAATAATTCCTCCATCACCCTTGCTAGCTCATGCTTGGGCAATCCTACATCCGCTTTTGGAGCTCTCTGTACAATGGTTTGCTTCCAAGCTGCTCAGTTGCTTTTCAAGTATTCATAAACCGTTATCTTGACGCATGAACACATGCTGGTGTTTAGGAACATGTAAAGTGTAATATTCAAGGGTTACAAATAATGTGTTTGCACGGGACAAGTTCTGTCCCAATGTACAATAAAAATGTCTATCGAAATGGACACGATGGGGCACATTTACTAAGGGACGCACGCCAGTTTTCTGTCGGGCTTTGCACATTCTTTTCTGTGCAAACTGCTTGCACATGTATTGAAGTGCCTGCACCACATTTGCGACGCATGTGACCCTTTTGTGGTGCGGCTGCACTAGTTATTATGCGCCACAAATTTCTCCACTGAAGGGGGCCTTCCAGTGCTCAGTCGGACCGGGCGCCAGATTTTACACGCAAAGTCTGACAGAAGTGTCATATGCCACATGTTAACAGTGCACCAAAAAGGGTTAAGAGTGGTGCACTCTGTCAGAGCCAGAGGGTGCCAGATTTAGGAAGAAGTAATTGTGCCCCATTAAGTTTGTTTGAGATGCAACATATTCATAGTGTGTATATAATTTTCTTCTGTAATATTATAAAATATGAATTTTTGTATTGTTATAGGCCTTGAACAGTGCATACTGCATAGTATAAGAATGCCCCTGGAGCACACAAACTCTTGTGAAGTACAAGCGCACCCCAACTCCCATCTGGGCATTTACATTTTAATTTAATTTGCCATATGTAAACATTTTTTCAACTGGATGTTATTAAGAAAAAATGTTCCTGTGTGAAGATAATTTCTCATAAATGTAGCCATGTGGTCCCTTAGAAACGAGATGGCTTCCTTGGATACGACCACCTCACATTTAGGCAGCAATGGCCAGATATGTGCTATTGAGTCCTGCCTAACCACCTGGATTCAGCATTCATTACCACAGGAAGGCTGTAGGATATGCTGTAACTCCTCAACATTTCTTTGTGCAATCCCTCCAGCAGACCATATGACTACATTTATGAGGCATTATTGTCACACAGGAACATTTTTTTTAATAACATCTTATTGAAGAAATGTATGCAACTATGGCAGATGTGAATACCCAGATGAGAATACCCCTTTAAGGACACTCAACTTACCGTTCAGCCCTGCGTACAGGCGGGCAGAGGCCCACTGTGACTCTAAAGCTCTCTGCTTTACTATATATTTATATAATATATATTTTATATCTCTTCATTTATACACTCCTCACATTTTAACTAGGATATGGCTAGCAGGATTGGTGGTATGCTTCAGTGCACACTCTGCCGTATGTATACACTGCTGGAGCAGGAGTTCTACTGGAAGCTTGTGTTAGAGATCTGGAGGAGGATATTGCACGTCTGCGAGCAATCGACAATCTTGAGAGGAGTATGCTCCTCACTGAGCCAGCAATAAGCGGGATCTCAGTGGAGGGTGGAGAAAAAAGCCAGGAGGACCAGGAGGGTAGCTGGGTTACTGTAAACAGAGGGGGTAGGAAGGGGTCCAAGAAAAGGAAGGCCAGTAGTAGAGAGCATAGGTGTGCAGGTAAGCAAAGGCAGCTAGTGGTTGTAGGGGACTCTATCATCAGGAAGACTGATAGAATAATTGGTCGCCAAGACCGCCTCAACCGAAGGGTTTGCTGTCTCCCTGATGCCAGGGTTCGGCATGTGGTGGAAAGTGTGGATAAATTACAGGGAGGGACTGGGGATAACCCAGCTGTCCTGGTCCATGTTGGTACCAATGACAGAATAGATCTTAGTTGGAGGAGCCTGAAGAATAGTTTTAAAGAATTAGGTTCAAAGCTTAAGGGAAGGACCTCCAAGGTAGCATTCTCAGAAATCCTACCTGTGTCATGCGCTACACAGAGCAGACAGCGGGAGCTCAGGGAGTTCAATGCATGGCTCAGATCCTGATGTAGAGCAGAGGGATTTGGGTTCGTAGAGCACTGGGCTTACTTTTCATTGGGGTACTAGCTGTTTTCCGCAGATAACTTGCACCGAAATGGAGTGGGGGCTGCGGTGCTGGGGGAGAAGATCCTAGCAGGGGTGGCGCAGTATTTAAGCAAGGATCGGGGGAGGAGGAAAAGGAAGACACACAAGGGGTAGACAGGTCAGAGAGGGGACCAGGTTACGTTGGTGGATGGTGAAGTGGGTGGTGTGTGGGGCACCAAGGCAGTGGATAAGGAGATCCACAGGTTACAAAACAGTGCGGATATATGTGCCATTAAAATGACTATAAATCAGATAAATAAATGTGGAAATTTAAAGTGTATGTTCACAAA
Source organism: Engystomops pustulosus (assembly GCA_019512145.1). Classification (NCBI taxonomy): domain Eukaryota; kingdom Metazoa; phylum Chordata; class Amphibia; order Anura; family Leptodactylidae; genus Engystomops; species Engystomops pustulosus. Next base: position 54,648 of record WNYA01000692.1, read on the forward strand.
TGCCAGAAGTATCGCAGGCAAAACGGGCAAGCTTGAGGCTCTGGTATTAGGGGAACAGTTAGATGTTGTTGGTGTAGCAGATACATGGCTCGATGCATCAAAAGATTGGGGTGTTAATATTCAAGGTTTTACACTCTTTCGGAAAGAAAGGGCAGAAAGCGGGGGAGGAAGTGTATGTCTCTATGCCCGAAGAGACTTAAAAGCGATTGTGAATGAGACAGTGGTCTCAGAAGCGTGTGAGGAGGCTGAAACTTTGTGGGTTGAAATTCAAAACCAGGAGAGCTTTGAGAAAATTATTTTTGATGTAATTTATAGACCCCCTAACATCACTGAGGAAATAGAGGGTCACCTATATAAACAGATGGAGCGGGCTGCACAGGAGGGGACCGTAGTGATAATGGGAGACTTAAACTTTCCAAATATAAATTGTGGTCAGTGATGCTTTGTTGGACCTTGTGATTTCTAACAATGCGGATATTGTCCAAAATGTCAGTGTCCGGAAAACCCTTCTAGGCTCAACAAAATCAATGTCTACAAGGCTCCTGGACCAGAACTAACCTGATCTGCGTCTATGAAGAGGTGAGCAGATCCCTGGATGGAGGAGGGCAGTGGATATTGTTTTCTTGGACTGTCCCTCATTAACACTGTCCCTCATTAACACTGTCCCTCATAGACGCTTGATGGGTAAAAATAAGGTCTATTGGTTTGGTAGGTTTTATTTGCAATTTGATTGAAAACTTGCTGAAGAATGTATCCAGAGAGTGGTGGTCAATGATTCTTATCGGAATGGTCACCAGTTATGAGTGGTGTATCCCAAGGTTCTGTGCTTGGCCCACTACTATTTAATATATAAATGATATAGAGGTAGGAATTAATAGCACTGTGTCTATTTTTGCAGATGACACCAAGCTGTGTAGTGTAATACAGTCTATGGAGGATGTTCATAGGCTGCAGGATGACTTGGACAAACTGAGTGTTTGGTCGTCCACTTGGCAAATGAGGTTTAATGTGGATAAATGTAATGTTATGCACCTGGGGGCTAATAATCCAAAGGCAACATATGTCCTTGGGGGAGTAAATCTGGGAGAGTCCCTTGTTGAGAAGGACCTGGGGGTACTAGTAGATCATAAATTGAATAACAGCATGCAGTGTCAATCGGCTGCCTCTAAAGCCAGCAAGATCTTGCCATGTATCAAAAGTGGTATGGACTCTCGGGATAGGGATGTAATATTACCACTGTACAGGGAATTGGTTCAGCCTCACCTGGAATATGCTGTCCAGTTCTGGGCACTGGTCCATAAAAAGGATGCCCTGGAGCTGGAGAGGGTTCAACGTAGAGCCACAAAAATGATACGGGGTATGGAGGGGTCTCAATGTGACATTGGTGGATAGAGCGAGACATGATGTATTAGATGTGCTCAATAGGATTCAGATCTTCGGAATGTGCGCGCCAGTCCATAGCTAAAATGGCCTCCTCTTGCAGGAACTGCTGACACATGAGGTCAAGAATTGTTGTGCAATAGGAGGAACCCAGGGCCAACCCCACAAGCATATAGTATATGCATATGAAATCATGGAATCTGTTTCTAACCATTTTTGCAGACACGTGCACATTTGTGGCCTTCTGGAGGTCATTTTACAGAACTCTGGCAGTGCCCTGTTCCTCCTTGCACCAAGGCGGAGGTTGCGGTTCTGCTGCTGGGTTGTTGCCCTCCTCCAAATAGTACATCTTCATTTTTATATAGCACAATCCACAGCACTTTACAAATAATTTCTGAATACAGAAACAATGCAGTAAAGTAAATAAAACTTTTTACTTTTATTTGTGCTTCATCAAAATAACACAATATAAATGACAATTGATACATACTGTTGCAGGGTTGACTATACTGTCTTTATTTGTAAAGTTTCAAGCCAAAAAGCTACATATTGCTCATCACTCACTGCCTAATAGCATGAATACCCATAACCATCTCTCCAAATAACATGCCTGTATTACCCATCCTGCCATTTTTTATATTTTTGTATCCCTTTTTAGACAGTGTTATCAATCAGCAGGAATATGAAATCATGATGCAAATAGACTGTGAAGTTCTGGACACTCGAATACTGCATGTAAAGTCTGCAACTATCCCTCCATTCCTTAGAGAGCATCAAGAGAACCAGACCAGTTCTTATTACAATTCTGCCCCTGCAGGCTCTGAGCCTGCCAATGTGGTAAGCACCATCTCTGAGTCCTCGCTCTAAGGAAATAAAATGACTCTCATGTTCCTAGATGAAGAATCTCCTCATTAAGTAGAAGGTGCAAGACGGAGGTAATGGATATGTGGACAGTATTTTATCTTTTTCGATATGTTGGCAATAACTTATTTCTCATCCCTACAAGTATCGTATGTATGAAAGACAACAGAAATTATAAAGCCACATCTTTGGACAACATTATGGTTCACACATGACAACAATAATAGTTCATCATTTACATCACGCAACATAATGCAAACAACATTTCAAAAAAATTTTAATGAAAAATTTGTTTTATTTTTTTTAATGGTCTGAAAATTTTTTTCAAATCTCTTACTTGCAGGCAATTAAACAAAAATTACATTTTTAAATGGAGTTGGTATATTATGTCCATTGAACAATTGGTTATCCTAAAATGTATCTTCCCTTTTCAAAGTGAACATTTTATAGTGTGGATTTTTAAATACTGTACAGGACTTGTTAACGTGTCAAGTTTTTGGAGATGACTTGGTCTTCATAGTGAATATCATTGTATAACCTGACAAACACGTTTTGCTGCCTTCTCCTGTATATCATTGTATATGGCTGTGTATCCTGCTGTTTCTGTTCTTGCACTTTATCAGTTTATATAGGATAGTATGTGTATGGAAAAAACTGTATTAGTATATATTGATTTTAAGATAACCTGTGTATTAGGCTGCATTCACTCAAATGTGAATAGACGTCCGTCTATTGTGCCCGGGCTCAGTACAGTGAGTGCAACAAGTGCTCACTGTTCTGAGCCTGGGCTGCTAAAAAGATACGTGCTCCATTTTCTATTTTCTATGGAAAGTGAGAGAGAGCAGCACTCACCTTTCCTCTTCAGCGTGACTGATGTGTGAATGCAGCGTTAGGTGAAGGATCTTTTCTGTTTTAAATGTAGCTAATTTACTAGAGGGTGAGCTAAGCCGCAACTGCATGGCTCGGACACTTAAACAGATAATAAAGCAATGTTTTCTTGGTATACTCTAATGTTGTGGGTTGAGAAATGGGATTCCATGCAGCAGACCACACCGAACCATTATTATAAATATAAAAACCCCTTCAGATGAGATAAACAAATTGAAACCAACCAACTTTAACATAATGTTTCCATGGCTTTTGCTTTCTGATGTGATTCAAGGTGACCTGTGCTACATCTGTAATTATGTAACCATGTTGTAAATTAAGACATTGTCAGGCCTATTTCATACTGATGTACTCTGGGTCAAACTGGTGGACCAAGGGCCCACCAGTGAAATTGATTTTGGGGGCCCACCTATTGCTACACAGGAACATTAAATGTACCATATACAATCAAGTATAAGCAAAAAGATGTGATGAAAAAACCTAACTCGGTTTATAGTAGAGTCTATTAAAAAAACTAAATTTGTACCCACCTCCGGACACCCCCCGGCAGTGCCTCGTTATTTTTAATTGATGATCTGTGTCTCCCAGCAGTACCTTACTCTCGTGATGACGTCGGCTGCTTTCTGACTTTATAGTGTGTGCATCCCTATGGGAACACACTATGATGTCAGCAAGCAGCTGACATCATGACGCAAGCGATGGCACTGTGCGGGGGACACAGAGCCGAAGCATCAAAGGAAAGAAAAGGACCCTAAGGGGGCATCGGAAGGTGGGTACACATTTTATTTTTTTCTTATAGGCTGGGCATTAATAGGGGAGGGGTTACAGGCTCTATACTGGGGGCAGGGGCTTCAGGCTGTATACTGGGGGCAGGGGCTTCAGGCTATATACTGGGGGGCAGGGGCTGCTGGCTATCTCCTGGGGGGGCAGGGGCTGCTGGCTATCTACTAGGCTATAGGTTTTCCCAGTAGTTTGTGTTAATATTAGGTTTTACTCAGGATGGCTTATACTTGAGTATAAGCAGTACAGTACATTTTTAGACCACACTGAAAAATTGAGGGTCCCCTCCCACCCCTCTTATTGTGGCCCTTCTCTTCTCCCCCCTCTTATTATTGCCCCTTTGTATTTACCCCTCTTATTATGTGCCCCCTGGTATCTCACTCTCTCCACCATCTTTTTCTCATTGTGGCCCTTTACAATCTTGTCGGCCCCTCATTTTCTGTGCCCCCTCTCATTTTTCCACTTTCTTGTGGCCCCTCATCTCTCTCTTTTTAATGTGGTCCCCTCTTATCTCCCCATTATTTTGTGGCCCCCCTCACTGTGTGTGGCCCCCTCTCCTCTTTGGAAAAAAAATAAAAATAAAAAAAATAAAAAAATAAAAAAACAAACACCACATACCTCAGCAGCTCCTCTTCTTCTGTGCTGCTGCATACATCAACCAGGCAGGCGATGACATCATCATATTGCGCCTGCCGACCTGCTGTACACAGCAGCAGAGAGGCACAATGATGATGTGGAGAGCTCATAGCTCTCAGAATCTATCATAAATCTAATCTATCAGAATCTATCATAAAACTTACAGATCATTTGAATGCTAGTACATAAGCTCCAGTTGCCTAGTTGTAGGCAGATATCTTGTGCCAGTTTGTGACTTTTGACGGCGTAAAAATGTGGTATATGAAGTGTTAAAAATGCAAAGTAAGGTGCAACAAGTTCCTCTCTATTCTCTATGAAATGGCACTTAAATTATGACAAAAGTCATAAGTATGAGACGTTGCAAGTCATTAATGTTTCTTGAACATCTGGCGCAATGATGAGGAGCAGCTCATCCTGTTACCTGTCTGACAGCTACTACACCCATAGTTGCTTAAATACACTGTATTTTTTATTTTATTTTTGATCATGCCGAGTTCCTATTTAAGGAATTCAGGAAACAGAGCATCTAAAATATTTTATTTGTATTTCAGAAATGGTCCATTTGATATTGCCAAACTTTACAATATATATTTTTATCATAAAGTGCTGTTTTGCCCAATGTACTCTCCTTTTTTTCATGCATTTATCACCGTCTAAATTATATTCTCCTTTGCAATCACACAAACCTCATCCAGAGCAGGAGAAGCTGCTAAGAAACATAATACTTTACTTTATAGCATTTACCTTACAGAGCTGAATAATTGGTAAAATACTATCCAGGGCTGTTTAGATACCTCTGGGGGGGAGACATTTATCAGTGCTTCTAAGCCAGTTTTCTGTAGTGCCTGTGTATGATAAGTGTACCCCTTTGTGTCTATCAACTTTGTACATACTTCAGAACTGCTTTCTGAATGTGCTCACTCCTTGGAAACTGACCTGTGTACTGGTCACATCTCGCAGACTTAGAAGAGTGCAATGAACAGGAGTACTGACATCCTGGTGAAATATGCAAGAAGTTCCTGCTTGCCAGTGGATACTGATACTGTCTAAAAAAAAGACACCTACCCACTGCACTGTGCTCAGTCAATGAGATCTAATAAGCACACTGTCCAGTTTTACCGACCCAGCATATTTTGTGTGCATCTGGTCTATTTTAATCATACTGAGGTAGAAGGGAAGGAAAAAATTGTGCAAAACAATGTTTTTTTTAAAGTTAGCTTAACTAGTATCACTGCACTGCAGGACAATGGATTAAATTTTGTTACCTGTTAAAGAACTGCTTAGCTTTAAAGTAAGATTGGCTTTAAAAATAACGTAGACATAAGGTGTGAGTATTTTCTGGGCTGTCCATGTAGAAGAATATTACTCAAGATCCACTGACCCATGAAAGCTGAACAGCTTGGTCATGGTGAAATAAGACACCATGTGCTCACCACATCGTGACAGGCAAAGACCTCTGTGGGGGCCGTGATCTGGCCTAAAATTGTAGTTGTATGGGCTCCGTCCACCTTTAGACAAAGTTTATGTATTTTTCCTCATGAAAAGTACAAAGGTCAGCTCACATATTACTGCCAATCACATCAATAGTAACTTGACATGTATTTTATACATAATGCGATACATTAAAAATGCCTCCTAACCACATACCTGTGTACGTAATATCCAAACAATAAATACTTTACCTCACATTGTACTAAAAGATCTTTTCAATGAAATCATATGGTTTCTCATGCCTCCATTGAGAATATTTACTACAACAATTTTATTTTAAGTTTAGTGGTTACATTTTAAGTGACATTACAGTTGTATGGTCTTTATTAATGCTACTTCCTTTTTGCATTTTTGGCAACATTTTGTTTTTTTTTTACATTTTGTATGTTAAAACTAATAAACTTGCACTGTATTTGTTCAACCACTTAAATCTGAAGAAGTTATTTGTAGCTATTTACGCAGATGGTTGTGTTTCTTGTGTTTTCGTTGAATAAAATTAATCTCCATTAATCTGTCTGGATTATTTAATTTTTTATATAAAATGTTTCATATGCAATACATAGATGTCCAAAAATATTTGTAAAAGTAGATGGTAATTAGTAGAAAGACCATGTTTATAGGGTATTCCCACGAAGACAAGTTTCTTAAATATACTGAGGATAACAAAATAACACACTCTAATACAATGTTATCGACAAATACAGCATTTCACAGATATAATTCCAACCTATCTAAACACTTTCAGTTGTCCCTGATTTCCGAACCTGTATGTTCTGAATTGGGGTCAGGGAAGTCGCATTGCTTTCCACACTGCATGAGCTGAGCCACTCTATGCCTCTAGCCCCCACTTCCTCCCGGCAAACTACACATCACATCCTAAGGAGAGAAAAGCTACAGGCAGATAAGTTCTTTATTCTAGGGAAGGGGAGGGAGGCACATCAGATCTAACAGTGTGTTGTGGAAGAGATATGTAGCAGTGCTGACAGTGTGTCATTGTGTCTGTCTATTAAGCATGTCATGGATCTCATAATTTTCTGTCTCATCTCTTTTTCTTGGTGTCAGATACTAGTACAATGCTGAGAAACTAAATGAAAGTGTATATAACTCTGTACCCTCATAATCTAACCACATTTTCAGCTCTCAGAACTAGATGGATAATGGGGCAGATTGATCAAGCTGTTTGAAAGTCAGAATATTTCTAGTTGTCCATGGCAACCAATCACAGCTCCCCTTTAAAATATGAGCACTGGTCAAATGAAAGCTGAGCTGTGATTGGTTGCCATAGGCAACTAGAAATATTCGGACTTTCAGATGGCTTGATAAATCTGTCCCAATGTGTCTGCTTAGAGAGTCCCCGTCCACACTCTGGGATTTTACACTGACCATCACTAAGTGATAGAAGCTAAAGCAGCAATTAAAATTGTAAAGTAAGGTGGTAAAATGATCTTTACTGTGTAAACATTACTAAGGGATTGGAATTTGAGAATTTTCTTTTATGTGGAAACCCCTTTAAAACTGCTGCTGTTTTTCAGGAAAGAGACTCCTTGCATCATTTATGCATTTAATGTTCTGTGACTCCCTGACCAACCACTATAGTCTGAAAAAGCTGCTAGAAGGACTTGAGGGAATAGAATATTTATATGTGTGAATGTAATGACAATGTAGATGTTATATAATATAACAGCAAAATAATACATTTATTGTGGTAGATTGTAGAAATTCAAAGGAAACTTCCATACTCTGCTAGGCAGCCTCTACAGTCATGGCCAAAAGTTAATTTTTACAAAGTCTTCTTCATCACGTTTTATAATGGCAATTTGCATATGCTCCAGAATGTTCTAAAGAGTGATCAGCTTAACAGCAATTAATTGCAAAGTCAATATTTGCCTAGAAAATGAACTTTTCCCCCAAAGCACATTTCAACTTCATTGCAGGTCTGCCTTAACAGCAGCTAACATCGTTTCAATGATTGCTCCATTAACACAGGTTTGTGTGTTGATGAGGACAGGGCTGGAGATCAATCTCTCATGTTTAAGTAAGAATCACACCATTTACATTTAAAAGCAGGCTGGTGCTTGGCATCATTGTTTCTCTTCTGTTAAACATGGTTATCTCTAAAGAAACCCGTGCAGTCATCATTGCACTGCACAAAACTGGCCTAAAAGGGAAGAGTATCACAACTAGAATGATTGCACCTCCGTCAACAATCTATCGCATCATCAAGCAATTCAAGAAGAGCGGTTCCATTGTTGCCAAAAAGGCTCCAGGGCGCCCAAGATGGACCAGCAAGCGCCAGGACCGTCTCTTAAGTGTTTCAGCTTCGGGATCGGGCTACCAGCAGTGCAGAGCTTGCTCAGGCATGGCAGCAGGTAGGTGTGAGTGCATCTGCATGCACTGTGAGGCGGAGACCCTTGGAGCAAGGCCTGGTGTCAAGGAAGGCAGCAAAGAAGCCATTTCTCTCCAGAAAAAAACATCAGGAACAGACTGATATTGTGCAAAAGGTACAGGGAGTGGACTGCTGAGGACTGGGGTACAGTCAGTTGGTGATCAACAATGCCTTACCATAAAGCAAAGATGATAACTAAATGGCTCAGGGAACAAAACATAGAGATTTTGGGTCCATGGCCTGGAAACTCCCCTTATCTTAATCCCCTTGAGAACTTGTGGTCAATCATCAAGAGACGGGTGGACAAACAAAAAAAACAACAAATTGTGACAAAATGCAAGCATTGATTGTGCAAGAATGGACTGCTATCAGTCAGGATTTGGTCCAGAAGGTGATTGAGAGCTGCCAGGGAGAATTGCAGAGGTCCTGAAGAAGGGCCAACACTGCAAATGTTGTCTTGCTGCATTAACTCATTCTAACAGTCAACAAAAGCTTTTGTTACTCATAATATGATTATAGAGGTAGAAAACAGGATGTGAAACCACGCTTCTCAGAAAAAGATGCCCCCGACCACGCGTTTCGGGGGCGTAATGCTCCCTCCTTCAGGTCCATACAAATGTACAGGGTTCTGGTTAAAAATACATGATTATAAAATTTTGAGACACAACAAATCCATAGTGGGACGGTATACATATATTTAGCATATCCCATAGTGCATGAAAGGATAAAAACTGTTTCCTTTAAAAACTTATTTCTATAGTATTTAGACGTTACATCATATGTTGACTTCTACCTGCAACCTTATGTTAAAGCCCTTCCCACATATCTCCGGGACTCCTCCCAGGTAATTACAGTATTGGAACATTTCCATTGGGACACCACATTCAACTTACTGACGATGGACGTGACTGCATTATATACCAACATTTCCCATGATCAGGGCCGGTTCTAGACGAAGTGGGGCCCTGGGCAAAACTAAAAGTGGGGCCCAAAAATAAAACTATTTTATGACCAGTCACAGTCAGCAAGAGGCTCCCTTTAGTATGGTAAAGCAAACTATAATATGGAAGAATTTTATAGGAGATAGATAGATAGATGATAGGGATATTTATGGGAAGCACGGGGGTGCAGTAGCGCCTTGTATCGCTGGTCAACATCTGCAAAGACTTTGTAAGTTCTCTCTGTGTTTGCGTGGGTTTCCTCCTGGTCCTCCTGTTTCCTCCCACAAAAATTACTGGTAGGCTGATTAGATTGTGAGCCTTATTGGGGACAGGGACTGATTTGGGAAGCTCTGTGCAGCGCTGCGTAATCTGTGTGCGCTATATAAATAAAGAATTATTAATTATAATTATTATGATAGAAGATAAATATGAAAGATTATAGAGTTTTCTAGATGCAGAACTTTAAAATAGATGATATATACAGTAGATGGATATGAGAGGTAAATACAGTCGAAAAGAAATAGAGGATTTATTAGTAAATAGAGAAAAAATGAGATATATAAATGGTCAGATTATATGAGGTAGATAACTAGACAGATAGATATATGGACAGGAGATATATAGACAGGAGATAGATGATAAGCATCTTCACCTGGGAATTCAACCAAGGGCATTAACTCTTTCACTGCCCGGCATGTCTAGATATTTTGTTGCGTTATTGACCAGAGCAATTTTTACAATTTTGACGTTTAAAAATAAAATAAAAATTACAGCAAAAAGAATTAAAGGAAACCCAACAAACCACATATTTTCTGAAAGCAGACACTTGCCCCATTTTCAAAATTGCATTAAAGAGTTTATAGACATAGGCGCCTTCATGCAATTTTAAATCAACCTGAAACATTATATAAAAAATGCTTGAAATTTGACTTTGATGGCAAAAAATGTGCTCCAAACAGAAAATATTTACCTTCACATCTCCTAAATGTAGTAGATGGACATGTGTAGAGTTCACAAATGTCCTATATTGATAAGTTCACATAAATAAATCCCCATAATATCACTAAAACTGTATTAACCCCTTAAGGACGCATCCATTTTACAGGTAAGGCTCAGTCCCATTTTTTGGATCCTGCGTCTCTTTATATGGTTATAAACACTGTTACTTATCAAAGGGATTCTGAGACAATTTTTTCCCCACATGTGGTACTTCATTTTAGTGGTAAATTTTGGCTGATAAGTTTTGCGTTTATTTACAAAAAAAAGAAAAAAATGATGAATTTTTAGAAAAATGTGCCATTTTCGAAATTCAAAATCACAGCGTTTTCAGGCAGATCGATTTACCACCTAAATAACTTGCCGAATAACATTTCCCATTTGTCTACTTTACATTTTCATAATTTTTGAAATGTTTGAGTGTTACCATTTTGGGGTTGGTATCACCTATTGTTGAAAATTTAGGAACTTTTTTTGAGGTCTTGAGTAGAAAAGCATCAATTCTGTACTGGATTTTTTACTTTTTTTTTTCTCGTGTTCACCGTATATCCTAATAATCCTGTTATCTTTATTCTATGGGTCGATACGATTACGGGGATACCAGACATGAATATTTTTTCTTATGTTTTACTAAATTTGCCAAATAAAACCCTAATGTGGGGAAAAATCTATCATTTTTGCATCGCCGTCTTCCAAGTGGCATAACATTGTTACGTTTTTGGCTACAGAGCTGGTTGATGGCTTGTTTTTTGCGGGACATGTTGTTCTTTGCAACAGTATCATTCTGGAGTACCTATGTTTTGTTGATCACTTTTTATTGCATTTTTAGTGGGATATAATAGGTAAAAATCATAATTTTTGGCGGGTTTTTAACGTTTTTTTTACGGGTTCAATAGTTGTTTAGTTTTATTCTATGGATTGTTACGGACGCGGTGATCCTACATATGTGGGGTTTGTGTTATGATTTAGACTTTTTTGAGCGTTATATGTCTCTTTATATGTTTTGGGGCTTATGGGCATTTTTTGTGATTTATAAAGTTTATTTTTTATTGATAAACATTTTTTTTTACATTTTTTTACTTGATCCACCATGGGATATGAACAAGCAATCATCTGATTGCTTGTTCATGATAATACTCTGCAATACTGATGTATGGCAGGGTATTAGCAGTGCCAGCCTATGCAGATGCATAGGCTGACACTTTGCCTTTAAGATGACGTCACAGACGCCATCTTAAAGGCACTGCCTTCGGGCTTCTCTGGAGTCCCGATCGGACCGCGGGTGTTAGCCGGGGATGTCAGCGGTAGATTACCCTTGAAATCCCGCGGCTAACTATGCCAGTTTGGCTGCTATGCAGCGCTGAACCGCCTTCGTCTCTGCGCAGTAGCTGTACTGCGCTGAGCGCTATTCGCGGGACTCGGCGCAGTACAGCTACGCCGCAGAGCGCTAAGGGGTTAACTAGATATCTGCTTATGAAATAAAAGGCAATAAGAGAGAAAGTGTGTTCTTACATAGTTCTGCATGGAGAAGGGTTAAAAACATGAACATTAGTTGATATTATCCTTCTCAAAATGTAGTAACATATAAAGTGAATATTTCCATTATCTGTGAGGTGCAGCAGCTCCTGTGTCCAGCAAATTCTCCCTGCAGCCTGATGGCTAGGAATCTGGAGGGAGAGGGGACCCTTCAGGGGGGCTGTATCTCTGGCACTGTGACACATAGAACCTACCTTCTTTTTTCCTATGAAAGAAGAGTCTCCTCTTTTATATGAATCTAAATTTATCTTTCTAAGTGTGAGGAGAACGGAGATAATAACTGTTAAACTGCTGTCGGGAGTGATTTTTATATATAAAAATGGCACCTGATATTCTCACTTTAAACCTGAATATCTCTGGATCCATAGCACCTAGAAACAAAATTCAAGATTCATTTGAAAGAAGAGAGTTTCTCCTTTCAGGGGGCCCTGGGCAATTGCCCACTTTGCCTACCCATAGCGCCGGGCCTGCCCATGATTTGGGCACTAGAGCAGTTCAAAACACACTCCAAAGAGACCCCCTTTTACCTACAGCTCAAGCAGATTTCTTAATCCAGAGCATCAAATTCATACTTGAACACAATACTTTTAGCTTCCAAACGCAAGTGTTTCAACAAAAGAGAGGTACGGCCATGGGGACTCGGTTCGCACCAAGTTATGCAAACATCTTTATGGGCGAATTCGAGTCCCGGTTTATCCTTAACAACCCGAAGTACACCTCTAAGATAAAACTTTTCAAGAGATATATTGAAGATCTCTTTATCGTCTGGAAAGGAAACAAAGAGGAAGCAACCGACTTCGTCAATACAATTAATCAAAACGACTGGGGCATCGCCCTCGCATTGAATTTTTCCACTACTCAGATTGAATTTCTTGATCTATTAATATCTACAAACACCAACAGGAATGGCCTCGTCACAAGCACATATTTTAAATCTGTCGATGTAAATAGTTTTCTTGATTATACCAGTGCGCATTACAGGAGTTGGCTAAATAATGTCCCCTATAGTCAATACAAGCGCATTAGAAAAAACTGCTCAGAAGATTCCACTTTCAAAGAGCAATCAAAAATCCTACAGAAACGATTCAGAGAAAAAGATTACCCCAAGGAGATTCTGAAAGATCCTTTCAAAAAAAAACAGAAACTCTACCAGAAAGAATGCCTAGCTCCCAGAGAACAACAGGACTCGGCCGACAACAAAACATTAAATTTCATCACTACATATACCTCAGATCACAAACTACTGAAATCAGTTTTAGCCAAACATTGGTCGATTCTAACCCCTAGAGGCACCTAGACGTTATAGTACGTCCTGGTGAGAGCTTCATTAGCGCACCAGGACGCACTATAACGTCCTCTCTCCCGGGGCGCACTGTAGCTTTACACAGTGCCCGGGACCTGGGAGGTCAGCTGGGACGTATAGCTGACCTCCCAGGCTTGCCGACAATGGACCGTTCCTATTGGTCCATTGTCCACGATCGCTGTGACAGCCGGTTCTTTACAGAACCGGCTGTCACAGCATCGGAGCCGGCATCGGAGGTTCCCGGTCTCACTGTCTGTACAGACAGTGTCCGGGAACGGGGAGATCGGCTGTCACGGACAGCCTGCACTCCCCTGTCACCGGCAATGGACCGCTGCTGTGGGTCCACTGCCGACGATCGCTGTGACAGGCGGTTCTGCACAGAACCGCCTGTCACAGCAGTGTTACATGCAGATTGCCGGTGCCTAGGATCGCTGTCTGCATAGACAGCGACCGGGCACCGGAGATTCTTGACCCCAGACATGTGACCAGCGATGGACCAATAGATGTGGTCCATCGCTGGCTATCACTGTGATTGGTGGATCAGATCGAACCCACCAATCACAGTGAAGCAGGGTCACAGGCGGGCACAGTATCTGTGCTGACAGGCTCTGATCTCTCTGTTGGTTGAGAGAATTTGGAGAGATCAGAGCCTGTCAGAGAATCGTCTGCCCCTCACACAGTGAAATCACCCCATAAACCCCTAATCGCCCTTCTTTGTGCCCCCAGCACCTGACCCCTTCACCTCCCATTCATAAGGGAGAGTTCTCTTTTTTTTTTTTTTTTTCAAAATCTAAAAAAAAGTTTTAGGTAGCTTAGGTGTTAGTGCGTCATCGTCAATTCGTCGCGTTAGTTACTTAGTGTCAGTGCGCCGTCAGTCCGTCGCATTAGTTACTTAGTGTCAGTGCGCCGTCAATTCGTCGCATTAGTTACTTAGTGTCAGTGCGCCGTCAATTCGTCGCGTTAGTTACTTAGTGTCAGTGCGCCGTCAGTCCGTCGCATTAGTTACTTAGTGTCAGTGCGCCGTCAGTCCGTCGCATTAGTTACTTAGTGTCAGTGCGCATTCAATTCGTCGCGTTAGTTACTTAGTGTTAGTGCGCCGTCAGTCCGTCGCATTAGTTACTTAGTGTCAGTGCGCCGTGAATTTGTCGCATTAGTTACTTAGTGTCAGTGCGCCGTGAATTCGTCGCGTTAGTTACTTAGTGTCAGTGACGCCGTGGAATTAGTCGAATTAGTCTACTTAGTGCACGTGCGCGTGTAAGGACAGTCACATTAGTACGTAGTGTCGCTTAGGGTAGATTAGTCTCTATACTGACAGTGGTAAGTCATTGTAGTCGTAGCTGTATTATTTGTTAGTTACCGTCAATTGTCAGTGTTTAGTGGGTATGTCATGTGTACTGTAAGTTGTATATAAAAAAAACAAAAATAAATTTTGAAAAAAAGGTTTTTCGTTCATTAGTATCGAGGTCACCGTCTGTCATTTCATTTTGTCATTCCGCCCCTCCCGGTCAGTGCCATTAGTTAGCAGCGTTCAGTTGTTTAAAAAAAAAACAATCAAATATAAAAATATATTGTTGTGTCGATGTTTCGTTCAGTTTATAAAAAATGGCAGTGAGGATGTACTCCGTCGATAGAAGCGTACGCCATGCTTGCCCAGATACTGAAAGTGCCAGAGGGAGAACCTGAGTTTTTCGTGATTCCTGCCTCCCAGCGTTAGAGAACCCGCTCGTAGTCGTAGAGAGTTTGCTCAGGATTCTGCCTGAGGATTTAGATTGGGAACCCGACTACACAGATTACACCCCCCAAATTCCGGTCATTACTGCAGCGTATGCAGGATTTAAGGTTGCCTATACACGGGCTCTACTGCCCTCGGTTTTTTTCAAATTAATTTTCTCAGGACAAATTTGGTCAATTAATGGTAGAACAACCATATATATATGCTGGAATTTTACGGCAAATCCTCTTTCTGTTATGCCAGGCCTTATCGGTGGACCCGTTACATAAACTGTGGGATAATGTTAAAGTATGGGGGCCGTGTTTAATATGGTGCCTACAAAAAAGCCGAAATATAGATCCTATTGGTCCACGGATGTCTGTACTACTTGCCCGCTGTACACACAATAATGTCCAGGTCGTCCCGATCGGAACGCTACTAACAAGGAAACTTTCTTAGCATGGACGTGACTTCCCTTGTCAGTGCGCGACCGGGCAGTCCAGGATTTGACCAAACTATGATCGGACTTTTTAAATACTCCCCTTTCTACATTTTTACAGGAAAATTTCAGCTGTCTACACCCCTCAAGGGGAAATCTCTCATAGATGATCCCCTAATGATTTCAAGGGGAGAGTTAATAGTCGACAGTATCTGCCCTATATAGCAGCCCTATACGATAAAATTATAATAAATTGTGTGAGGCGACACCGGATACGCTTTTATCATTCCGTGTATTAGGGGCAAGACAGGACAAATACAGCCCCAGAAGTCCACCACTCTACTTGGCACCCCCAAATGAGAACAATTGGCGTGCTGGGTACATTAGTATTCCACTACTAAATCAGGGGTACCATTGCATTGGTATCAAGCGTTCAACTAGTATATAATGCTGACAATACATGGGCTGTAGCACATTGTGCGTTCCCTAGGATATAAACTTATCGCAAATAAGGCCTGGACACCCAAAAAAAGCATATAACCCATCCAAACTTTGTCGCACAACGCTGAGAGCTGGGCGAAAGTCGAGCAGTGCCAAAGAGGGGGGGTGCATGTCTGCTATAAAATTATAAGATAAAAAGAAAATAGAGGTGATAATTGACTGGACAACAGTTTCATGATGCCAGCTGTCCCGACCCCCTGGTCACTACTAGTGGCACTTCCACCAACCATCCAGAAAGCACTTTATGTATAAGGATGTCTACATAAATTTATGGCTGGGGGGATTGTTATTCTAAATGACCAGATGTGAAGCCCAATACACACGACTACGACAAGAAAAACCGAATCTAGGTACAAAAACACTCAAGCAATCCACCTTGTGACGCACTATGCAATGTACAACTCCTTTGTTCACTTTTCAGGAAAGTCGCGGCCACCCAGGGTAATACCTTGGAGTACCAGGAGAGATATCATGCAAGACCTACTCCTTTCTCTGTTGTGATGAGCGGAACGGGGGAAAGGCATGATAGCTCTGCTGTATTAAATGTTCCCCGAATAGTACCAGGGCAACATTTTCCTTGTCTGTGGTGCCCATCCAACGGGAGCAAAGCAAAACACCCAAAAAAGATGCCGTGTGGGCACAAAGAAGGTGGAATCGCGCAAGGATACCATAACAAACTGGACACATGTCCTTCCAAACCTGGGCTGTTATTAAGGATTGCTTCCGAATCTACCACACAGCCTGGAAGTGTAATTTGGAAAAATCCCATCAGTTCCATTCTGTTATTTGCCCATTTTTTTTATTTTGCCCATTTTTTTAATTTTTTTAACAAAACTAAAGCATAATTATACCCTAGATGGAATACCTAATGATGTTATCTTGCACATTAGGCCTATGCCAGTGCTGCCCAAAAATTACAATCCGATGCCACACAAAATACAGCCTGATAAATGTTACAAAAGTATGTGTTTTTTCATTTTTATGCGCAGGTCAGGTGTCTGAAAAAAGTCTATGAATATAACATTTGTGGAAAAATGAAAAAGCTAAAATTAACCTCAGCTTTTCACTAAATTCTACATAATGTGACCAAGATCAAATTTATATCACTTTCAAAAGGGATCACAATGTTGGGGCTTTCACTGTACTTTGGGTATGTGCAAAAATAACATGACTCCGAGATATTTCAGCCAGCCAACTAAACTTCAAAAATAGCATTCCTCCATTCTGAACCTTGCTATTTCATAAAAAAGCATTTAAACCAATTTGGAGTATTGCCATACTCAGGAAATTGTGTGGCTAATTCAGGCGTTCTTTTCTACCTTTAACTGCTTTAACAAATGACATTTTCACTGCTACCCTTGTAAAAATGGAATTTCAGGAGCTAAGTGACAAGTGACAAATTCTAATTCTTCATTTCACAGTCATATCTAATGAATACTGTAAAACTTGACCTGTAGAGTAACACCAAAACCAAACGCCTTGATATATTCCTTGACGGGGGTAGTTTCCAGAATGGGGTCACTTTTGGGGATTATCACTGTTACAGTACTCCAGGAGCTATTCAAACAAGACATGGGGCATGAAAATGATTCATCAAAATCTGCTCTCCAAAAGCCTGTGTTCTCTCTTCCAACTCCTGCCATATACCCCTACAGCAACCTTACACACCACATATGGGGTAATTGCCGTATTCAGAAGAAAATTGTTTGTGACAAATTTGGGGTGCTTTTCTACCTAATGCACTTTTTAAAAAAGACATTGTTGGGGCTAAAATGAGATTTTTCTTGAAAAAAAAATGTACATTTTCATTTTCCCAAGTCTATGTTCTATAATATACGTGAAACGCCTGTAGGGTCACATCCTTCCACTTTACCACTTGATTAATTCCTTGAGGGGTGTAGTTTCCAGAACGGGGTCACCTCTTTGGGGGTTTACCTGTTTATCAGTTAACTCCAGGACGCTATTCAAACAGGACAGGGGCCATGAAAATGATTTCATCACAACAATCGCTCTCCAAAAAGCCTTGTTCTCTTTCCAACTTCCTGCCATATACCCCTACACAGCTATTTTACAACCACAAGAGGTGGTATTGCCGTATTCAAAGAAGAATTGTGTGACAAAATTTGGGGTGCTTTCTACTCAAACTGCTTTTTTAAAAATGACATTTGGGTTGGGATAACAATGAGATTTTCTGAAAAAAATGAATTTTCATTTTCACAGTCTTAGTTATAAATACGGTGAAACGCCTGTAGGGTCAAACCTTCCACTTGTTCACTTGATATATCGAGGGTGTAGTTTCAGAACGGGGTCCTTTGCGGGTTTATCACTGTTACAGTACTCCAGGAGCATTCAAACAGATATAGGCATGAAAATTATTTCATCAAAATCTGTCTAAAGCCTGTTCTGCCTTTCCACTCCTGCCATATACCCCTACAGCAACTGTACAACCACATATGGGGTTATTGCCGTATTCACGAAGAAATTGAAGTGATACTTTGTGAAAAATGGTGGGTGCTTTTCAACCTAAACTGCTTTTAAAAATGACATTTGGGGGCTAAAATGAGATGCTTTTTCTTGAAAAATTGTAAATTTCATTTCACAGTCCTATGTTAATAAATTCTGTGAAACCCCTGTAGGGGGTCAAACTTCCACTTTACCCTTGATATATTCCTTGAGGGGTGTAGTTTCCAAAATGGGGTCACTTTGGGGGGTTTATCACTGTTACAGTACTCCAGGAGCTATTCAAACGACATGGGCAGATGAAAATTATTTCGATCAAATTTGCTCTCCAAAGGCCCTAAAGCCTTGTTTCTCTTTCCAACTCCTGCCATAACCCTACAGACAACTTACAACCACATATGGGGTATGCCGTATTCGAAGAGAATTTGTGACAAAATTGGGGTGCTTTTCAACCTAAACTGCTTTAAAAATGACATTTTGTGGGGCTAAAATGAGATTTTCCTGGAAAAAAAAAAGTAAATTTTCATTTTCAACAGTCTATGTTCATAAATACCGTGAAACACCTGTAGGGTCAAACCTTCCCACTTTACCCCTTGATATTTCCTTGAGGGTGTTGTAGTTCCAAAATGGGTCATTTTGTCAGGGGTTCTACTGTTTGACACCTCAGGGGATCTACCAAAAGCAACATGACACTGAATGCTTTTTCATCAAAATGCTGCTTCTTCAAAAGCCCAGTGCCCTCCTTCTGCTTTGTGCCCTGGCATTTGCCCAAAAACCAGTTCACATCTACATGTGGTATTTTCTTACTCAGGAGAAATCACTAACATAATTTAGGATGCATTTACCTTTTACTCTTGTAAAATTTAAATTTTTTTGAACTAACAATTAACACTGAGGTATAGAAACAAATATTATAATTTCTTAACTTTACCTCTTTTTTATTTGAATTCCTGTGAGATGCTTAAAGGGTTAACAGACACCCTTAAACCCGTTTTGAGTTGTTGAAGAGGTGCAGTTTATAAATGGGGTGAATTATAGGGGTTTCTAATGTATATGCCTTCAAAAAAACACTTTAGATATGTGCTGGTCCCAGAAAAACTTGGTTTTGGAAATTGAAAAACTATGAAAATTGAAAATTTTTCTAATTTTTTGCCAAATTTTGTTTTTTTAAAAAAAAACTACAATACATATTGGCAGACAACCACCACTATCATGATGTACAATATGTCACAAAAAAACAATCTCAAAATCACATAGATAAGTTGAAGTGTTCCAATTTTATAACCATATAAACTGACACAGGGCATATTTGAAAAATGGGTCTGCGTCCTTAAGGCCAAAATAGGCTGTGTCCCCTAGGGGTTAACCAAAGACCCTTACCTGGCCAAAAACATCCCGGCAGGACCCCGGCTAACTTATAGAAGAGCTCCTACTTTAAAGATCATATTGGCACCGACCAAACCACAAAACCAAAAAATATCCAAACCAAAAACCTTACAAAATACTCTGTTCCCAGAATTGAAGGGAGCTTACCACTGTAGTAATACTAGGTGTCTAACGTGAGCTTACCACTGTAGTAATACTAGGTGTCTAACGTGTGACATTATGCTACATCGCACAAAGTTCTTCACCTCAGTAGCTACAGGTGAACGCTTTGAAATCAAATCCTTCCTGAACTGTGCTTCCGATTTTGTATTTTATTTATTACAGTGTCCATGCACCTTACAATATATAGGAATAACCATCCAAACTCTGAGGACTAGGATGAATACGCACCGGAACAAAGTGAAATCGGGCTTTCAACTGCACAGTGTCTCGAGGCACTGTACCTCACACCACGACTCCAACTTCAGTGTCCTCACTTTAACCCCAATAGAGCAGATCCCCAAAGATCATCCTGACCGCTACAGACAACTGATCAAAAGAGAGAACTATTGGATTTTTAAGTTAAATACTATGTCCCCATATGGACTAAATGAGACATTAGAAAGGGTCTAACTAACATCTCTTTCCCCTTTCCCATCATCATCATCTATTCTCTATTGTACCACTAACATCATTTTACTAATTTTTTTCTACCAGTGTCCTCACTTTAACCCCAATAGAGCAGATCCCCAAAGATCATCCGGACCGCTACAGACAACTGATCAAAAGAGAAAACTATTGGATTTTTAAGTTAAATACTATGTCCCCATATAGACTAAATGAGACATTAGAAAGGGTCTAACTAACATCTCTCATTCCCCTTTCCCATCATCATTATCTATTCTCTACTGTATCACTAACATCATTTTACTACTTTTTATCAACCCACCCTTTGTTCTTAATTCATCCCTAAATTAAAACCATCTCCCTTCCAGTCATTATCTCGTTCCTCCTCCCCCCTCAATAACGTAGTAATTTCAGCCTTACTCAGACAATACAACAGAGCGCCAAGTTCCATCATCACCGCTTTATGCACAGACGCGAGCCATCTACCCTCCTGCACATGCGCGAGATTTTGGCGCATAAAAAGCCGACAGCGAGAGACGCTATCACACAACGCTCCCGACTGTATCGGCATCTTGTAGTAAGTATAGCAGCTCCATCCACAAGCAACCTAACAGTAAGTTTTATCTAACCTACCACCTTTTTACATAGGCACGTTCCTCCTCCTCCGGGCCAACTTCCAACTAACCTTGGCCGCGCTATCCTTAACCCCTTCATTCCCGGATGTGATTAAAGCGGTGATGATGGAACTTGGCGCTCTGTTGTATTGTATGAGTAAGGCTGAAATTGCTATGTGATTGAGGGGGGGGGAGGAGAGGAACGGGGTAGTGGCTGGAAGGGAGATGGTTTTAATTTATGGATGAATTAAGAAGAAAAGGGTGAGTAGAAAAAAATTAGTAAAATGATGTTAGTGGTACAATAGAGAATAGATGATGATGTGGGAAAAGGGGAAAGAGATGTTAGTAGACCCTTTCTAATGTTCATTTAGTCCATATGGGCATAGTATTTAACTTAAAAATCCAATAGTTCTCTCTTTTGATCAGTTGTCTGTAGCGGTCAGGATGATCTTGGGGATCTGCTCTATTGGGGTTAAAGGGAGGACACTGAAGTTGGAGTCGTGTGTGAGGTACAGTGCCTCGAGACACGTGCAGTTGAAAGCCCGAGTCACTTTGTTCCGGTGCGTTCATCTAGTCCTCCGAGTTTGGATGGTTATCTTATATGTAAGGTGCATGGACCACTGTAATAAAAAAAACAAAATCGGAAGCACAGTTCAAGGAAGGATTTGAGTCAAAAGCGTTCACCTGAGTAAGAGGTGAAGAAACTTTGTGCGATGTAGCATAAGTCACACGTTAGACACCTAGTATTACTACAGTGGTAAGCTTCCTTCAATTCTGGGAAACAGAGTATTGTAAGGTTTTTTGTTTGGAGTGTTTTTTGGTTTGTGTGGTTGGTCGGTGCCAATATGATCTTTAAAGTAGGAGATCTCATAAGTTAGCCGGGGTCCTGCCGGGATGTTTTTGGCCAGGTAAGGTCTTGGTTAACCCCTAGGGGACACAGCCTATTTTGGCCTTTAAGGACGCAGACCCATTTTCAAATAAGCCCTGTGTCAGTTTATATGGTTATAAAATTGGAACACTTCAACTTATCTATGTGATTTTGAGATTGTTTTTTTGTGAATATGTACATCATGATAGTGGTGGTGTCTGCCAATATGTATTGTAGTTTTTTTTTAAAAAACAAAAATTGGCAAAAATTAGAAAAAAATTTCATTTTCATAGTTTTTCAATTTCCAAAACAAAGTTTTCTGGGACCAGCACATATAAAGTGTTTTTTTTGAAGGCATATACATTAGAAACCATCTATAATTTCACCCCATTTATAAAACTGCACCTCTTCAACAACGCAAAAACGGGTTTAAGGGGGTCTGTTAACCCTTAAGATCTCAAGGAATTCAAATAAAAAAGAGGTGTAAAGTTGAAGAAATTATAATATTTTTCATAACAGGTTTAATTAGTTAAAAAAATTTAAATTTACAAGAGTAAAAGAGTAAATGCATCCTAAATTATGTTAGTGATTTCTCCTGAGTAAGGAAAATAATCCCACATGTAGATGTGAACTGTTTTTGGGCAAATGCCAGGGCACAAGCAGAAGGAGGGCACTGGGCTTTTGAAGAGCAGCATTTTATGAAAAAGCATTAAGTGTCATGTTGCTTTTGTAGATCCCCTGAGGTGTAGAAACAGTAGAACCCCTGACAAAATGACCCATTTTGGAAACTACACCCCTCAAGGAATATATAAGGGGTAAGTGGGAGGTTTGACCCTACAGGTTTCACGGTATTTTGAACATAGACTGTATGAAAATGAAAATTTACTTTTTTTCCAGAAAATCTCATTTTGCCCCCAAAATGTCATTTTTAAAGCAGTTTAGGTTGAAAAGCACCCCAATTTTGTCACAAATTTCTTCTGAATACGGCATACCCCATATGTGGTTGTAGTTGCTGTAGGGTATGGCCGAGTTGGAAAGAGAAACAAGGCTTTAGGGCCTTGGAGAGCAAATTTTGATGAAATAACTTTTCACTGCCCATGTCATGTTTGAATAGCTCCTGGAGTACTGTAACAGTGATAAACCCCCCAAAGTGACCCCATTTTGGAAAATACACCCCTCAAGGAATCTATATAGGGTAAAGTGGAATGTTTGACCCCCCAGGGGTTTCACAGAATTTATTAACATGGATGTGAAATGAAATTTACAATTTTTCAAGAAAAAATCTCCTTTAGCCCCCAAATGTCATTTTTAAAAGCAGTTTAGGTTGAAAAGCACCCCAAATTTTGTCACAGAAATTTCTTCGGAATACGGCAATAACCCCATATGTGGTTGTAAGTTGCTGTAGGGGTATATGGCAGGAGTGGAAAGGAAAAGGTTATGGAAAGATTTTGATGAAATAATTTTCATGCCTATATATGTTTGAATAGCTCCGAGTACTTGTAACAGTGAAAACCCGCAAAGTGACCCCGTTCTGAAAAACACCCTAAGGATATATCAAGTGAACAAAGTGGAAGGTTTGACCCTACAGGCGTTCACCGTATTTAGAACATAGACTGTGAAAATGAAAATTACATTTTTTTCAGAAATCTCATTTTATCCCCCCAAATGTCATTTTTAAAAAAGCAGTTTGGGTAGAAAGCACCCCAAATTTTGTCCCACAATTCTTCTGTCATACGGCAATACCCCATCTTGTGGTTGTAAATAGCTGTAGGGGTATATGGCAGGAAGTTGGTAAAGAGAACAAGGCTTTTGTGAAGCATATTTTGATGAAATCATTTTCATGCCCATGCCCCTTCCTGTTTGAATAGCGCTTGGAGTCACTGTAACAGTGTAAACCCCCAAAGTGACCCCGTTCTGGAAACTACACCCCTAAGGAATAATCAAGTGGTAAAGTGGAGGATTGTGCCCTACAGGGTTTCACCGTATTTATGAACATAAGACTGGTGAAAATGAAAATGTACATTTTTTCAAGAAAAATCTCATTTTAGCCCCCAACAATGTTCTTTTTTAAAAGCAGTTAGGTAGAAAAGCACCCCAAATTTGTCACAACAATTTCTTCTGAATACGGCAATCTACCCCATATGTGGTGTTAAGTGGCTGTAGGGGTATATGGCAGGAGTTGGAAAGAGAACAAGGTTTGGAGAGCAGATTTTGATGAATCATTTTCATGCCCCATGTCTTGTTTGAAAGCCCTGGGTACTGTAACAGTGATAATCCCCAAAAGTGACCCCATTCTGGAAACTCCCCCGTCAAGGAATATACAAGGCGTTTGGTTAATGGTGTTGATATCTACAGGTCAAGTTTACAGTATTCATTAGATATGACTGTGGAAATGAAGAATTAGAATTTGTCACTTGTCACTTTAGTCCTGAAATTCCATTTTTACAAGGGTGGTAGATAAATGTCATTTTTAAAGCAGTTAAAAGTAGAAAAGAACCCTGAATATGCCACACAATTTCCTGAGTATGGCAATACTCCAAATTGGTTGTAAATTGCTTTTTAGTGAAATAGCAAGGTTCAGAATGGAGGAATGCTATTTTTGAAGTTTAGTTTGGCTGAAATATCTCGGAGTCATGTTATTTTTGCACATACCCAAAGTACAGTGAAAGCCCCAACATTGTGATCCCTTTTGAAAGTGATAAAATTTGATCTTGGTCACACTATGTAGAAATTTAGTGAAAAGCTGAGGTTAATTTTAGCTTTTTCATTTTTCCACAAATGTTATATTAATAGACACTTTCAGACACTGACCTGCGCATAAAAATGAAAAAAACATACTTTTGTAACATTATCAGGCTGTATTTTGTGTGGCATCGGATTTGTAATTTTTGGGCAGCACTGGCATAGGCCAAAATGTGCAGATAACATCATTGGTATTCCATCTAAGGTATAATTATGCTTTAGTTTTGTTATAAAAATTAAAAAAAGGGCAAAATAAAAAAATGGGCAAATAACAGAATGGAACTGATGGGATTTTTCCAAATTACACATTCCAGGCTGTGTGGTAGATTCGGAAGCAATCTTCTTTAACAGCCCAGGTTTGGAAGACATGTGTCCATTTGTATATGGTATCCTTGCGCGATACCACTTCTTTGTGCACACACGGCATCTTTTTGGGTGTTTTGCTTTCCTCGTTGGAGAGGCACCACAGACGGAAATGTTGCTGGTACTATTGGGGAACATTTATAGCATGAGGCAGAGCTTTCCCCTTCCTCCACCAGGAGGAGTGATTTGATGATATTCTCCTGGTACTCTAAGGATATTACCCTGGTGGCCGGCACTGTCCTGAAAAGTGCGACTAAAGGAGTTGTACCATTGCCATCGTACAAGGGGATTGCTTAGGTTTTTTGTACCAGATTCGTGTTTTTCTTTCTGTCGCGCTGTGTATGGGCTTCAATCTGTCATTTAATAACGAATCCCTCCCCCATAAAGTTTATGTATGACATCCTTATACATACAGTGCTCTGGATGGTGGTGGAAGTGCCACTCCAGAGAAAGTGACAGGGTCTGGGTGTACATGCTGGATCATGAACTGTTGTCAGCACATTATCCGACCTCTTTTTTCTTTTATCTTTAATTTTAGCAGATACGCACCCCACCACCTTTTGGGCACTGCTCGACTTTCGCCAGCTCTCAGCGTTATAGCAAAAGTTTGGGAATGGGGTTTTATTGATGTTTTTCCGGTCCATTGTGGTCACTTTTGTCAAGGGCCCTTAGCTGATGGACATTTATATAACCAGGGGAACGCGATCGAACTACCAATTGTCGTATATAGGGTACCAGCCTGATAGTAGTGGGAACTAATGTCTCCACGCACAGCATTGTTTCTCTTTGGGGTGCCAAGTAGAGTGGTGGACATTCTGGGGCTGTATTTGTCCGTCTTGCCCCTAAATACACGGAAATAAAAGCGTATCCGTGTGTCGGCCTCACACAATTTATATAATTTTATCCTATAGCTGGCTCGCTATTAGGGCAGATACTGTCGGATTAATTGAACTCTCCCCTTAAACTCTTAGGGGACTCATCTACTGAGAGATTTTGCCTTTGAGGGGTGTAGAGCAGTCTGAAATTTTATCCTGTAAAAATTGTAGAAAGGGGAGTATTTTAAAAAGTCCCGATCAGTAGTTTGGTCAATCACTGGGTAGGCATCCGACGGCAACGAGGATGTCCTACGTCCATATAGCTAAGAAATTTCCTTGTCTAACGCGTTTCCGAATCGGAGGCGACCTGGACATTATTGGTGGTACAGCGAGGCAAGTATACAGAACATCCGTGGACCAATGATCTATTTTCGGCTTTTTTGTTAAGGCACCAATTAAACAAGGCCCCATACTTAACATTTCCACCACAGTGTCATAGTAGGGTCCACCATAAGGCCTGGGCATAACCAGAAAGAAGAGATTTGCCGTAAAACATTCTTCGCATATATATGGTTTGTTCTACCATTAATTGACCAAATTGTCCTTGAGAAAATTAATTTGAAAAAACCGGAGGGCAGAGAGCCCGTCTAGAGGCAACCTTAATCCCGACTACCGCAGTAATGACCGGAATTTGGGGGGTGTAATCTGTTGAGTGGGTTCCCAATCTAAATCCTCAGGCAATCCTGAGCACTAACTCTCTACGATACGGGGGTTCTCGGTTAATCGCTGGAGAGGAGGAATACGAAAACTCAGGTTCTCCCTCCTGGCACTTTCAGTATCTGGGCAAGCATGGCGTACGCCTTCTCGACGGAGTACATCCTCACTGCCATTTTTTATAAACTAACGAAAAAACACGACACAACAATTATGTTTTATAATTTATTTTTTTTTTTTTAACAATGAAACGCTGCTAACGTATGGCACTGACCGAAAGGGGGCGGAAGTGACAAAATGGAACACTGACAGTACGGTGAACCCCACTAATGAAGAAAAACCTTTTTTTACAAATTATTTTTTGTTTTATTATTACACTAGTAAAGGACACTGACTACCCACTAACACTGACAATTGACGGTAACTAACAAATCATACAGCTAGGACAATGACTTACCAGTGTCAGTACTAGAGACTAATCTACCCTAAAGCGACACTAAGTACTATGTGAGACTGTCCTTACAGACGCACTGACACTAAGTAACTATGCGACGAATTCAGGCCCGCACGCACACTAAGTACTAACGCGACGAATTCCGGCGCACTGAACTAAGTAACTAATGCGACCACTTCACGGCGCACTGACATAAGTAACCAATGCCGCGGACTGACGGCGCACTAACACTAACGTAACTAACGCGCGAATGAATGCGCACTGCCAATAAGTAACTAATGCGACGGATTGACGGCGCACTGACACTAAGTCACTAATGCGACGACGGGGGCATACTAAACACTAAGTACTAACGCGACGAATTGACGGCGCACGCACAAGTAACTAATGCCCGACGAATTGACGGCGCACTTGAACTAAGTAACTAATGCGACGGGACTGACGGCGCCACTGGAAATAAGTAACTAAAGCGCCGAATTGACGGCGCCCTGACACGAAGTAACAACGCGACGAATTGAAGCCGCCACTGACACTAAGTAACTCACGCGACGAATTTACGATGACGCACTAAACCTGAAGTACTAAAACTTTTTTTAGATTTTGAAAAAAAAAAAAGAGAGAACTCTACCTTATGAATGGGAGGTGAAAGGGGTCAGGGCTGGGGGGCACAACGAGGGGCGATAGGGGGTTTATGGGGTGATTCATCTGAGTGAGGGGCGACAATTCTCAGACAGGCTCTGATCTCTCCAAATTCTTCAACCAACAGAGGATCAGAGCCTGTCGACAAAGATACGTGCGCCTGTGACCGCTGCTTCACTGTGATTGGGGGGTTCGATATGATCCACCAATCACAGTGATAGCCAGAGATGGACCACATCTATGGTCCATCGCTGGTTCACATGTCTGGCGGGCAAGAATCTCCGGTGCCCGGTCGCTGTCTATGCAGGACAGCGATCTGGCACCGGCCATCTGCATGTGACTATGCTGTGACAGGCGGTTCTGGGCGAAAGCCGTGCACAGCGATCGTCGGCAGTGGGGATCCCACAGCAGCGTCCATTGCGGTGACCAGGGGAGTGCAGGCGGTCAGTGACAGCCGATCTCCCCGTTCCCGGACACTGTCTGTACAGACAGTGGAGAACGGACCTCCGATGCCGGCTCGGATGCTGTGACAGCCGGTCGTAAAGAACCGGCTGTTGCTGTTCACATGCGATGTGGACAATGGACCAATAGGAACGGTCCATTGTCGGCAAGCCTTGGGAGGTAGCTATAACGTCCCAGCTGACTCCCCAGGTCTCCGGGCACGGTGTAAAGTACAGTGGCCCCGGGAGATGGAGGACGTATAGTGCGTCTGGGTGCGCGAATGAAGCTCCTCACCAGGGACGTTACTAATACGTAGGGGCCTCTCGGGGTTAAAATAGACCATGTTGGGAGAGGATTTCAGTGGGTGTATCTGAGGAATGTAGTGTGAATTTATGTTTTGTTGTCGGCCGAAGGTGTTGTTCTCTGGAGGCTAGGCCCTTCTGTTTGGAAGAGTTCTGTTTTTTTTTTTGAAAGGATCTTTCAGAATATCCTGGGGTAACTTTTCTCTGAAACGTTTCTGTAGGATTTTTTGATGCTCTTTGAAAGTGGAATCTTCTGAGCAGTTTTTTCTAATGCGCTGTAGTGATATAGGCGGACATTATTTAGCCAACTACTGTAATGCGCACTGGTAGAATCAAGAAACCTATTACATCGCAGGAGTTAAAATATGTTGCTTGTGACGAGGCATTCCTGTTGGTGTTTGTAGATACTATAGATTCCAGAAAGTCAATCTGAGTAGTGGAAAAATTCAATGCGAGGGCGATGCCGCCAGTCGTTTGAATTAATTGTATTGACGAGTCGGTTGCTTCCTCTATTGTCCTTTCAGACGGATAAGAGATCTCCATATATCTCTTGAAAAGTTTTATCTTAGAGGGACTTAGGGTTGTTAAGCTAAACGGGACTCGAATTGCCCAAAAAGAGTCTGCATAACTTGGATGCGGAAACGAGTCCCCATGGCCTGTACCTCTATTTTGTTGAAACACTTGCGTTGGAAGCAAAGTATTGTGTTCAAGTATGAATTGATGCTTGGATTAAGAAATTCTGCTTGGTGTAGGTAAAGGGGGTCTCTTTGGGTGATGTTTTGAAACGCCCTAGTGCCATCATGGGCAGCCCGGCGTATGGGTAGGCAAAGTGGGGAATTGCCCGGGCCCCCTGAAAGGAGAACTCTCTCTTTCAAAGAATCTGGAATTTTGTTTCTAGGTGCTATGGATCCAGAGATATTAGGTTAACGTGAGAATATCAGGTGCGCATTTTATATATCAATCACTCCCGGACAGCAGGTCTTCACAGTTATATCTCCGTTCTCCTTAACACTTAGAAAAATAAATTTAGATTCATTATAAAAGGGAGACTCTTCTTTCATAGGAAAAAAGGGAAGTAGGTTCTATGTAGTCCACGGATGCCAGAGATACAGCCCCCTGAAGGGTCCCCTCTCCTCAAGATTCCTAGCCATCAGGCGCAGGGAGAATTTGTGGACACAGGAGCTGCGCACCTCACAGATAATGGAAATATCACTTAATGTTACACATTTTGGGAGGATAATATCCAACTAAGGTTCATGTTTTTAACTGCTCCATGCAGAACTAGTACGACACACTTTCTCCTTATTCCTTTTATTTCATAAGCAGATATCTAGTTAACCCCTTAGCCGCTCTGCGCGTAGCTGTACTGCGCCGGTCCTGCGATAGCGCTAGCGCAGTACAGCTACTGCGCAGAGACGAAGGCGGTTCAGAGCTCATAGCAGCCAAACTGGCTAGTTAGCCGCGGGATTTCAAGGGTAATATACCGCTAATCCCCGGCTAACACCGCGGTCCGATCGGGAATCAAGAGAAGCCCGAGGCCAGTCTGTAAGATGGCGTCTGTGACGTCATCTTAAGGCAAAGTCAGCCTATGATCTGATACGGATGCATGCTATACCATGCCATACATCAGTATTGCAGAGTATTTCATGAACATAGCAATCAGAGAGTGCTTGTTACTTATCCCATGGTATGGATCAAGTAAACAATTAAATGTAAAAAAATGTTATCATAAAAAATAAACTTTTAAATCACCAAAATGCCAATCGCCCAAAACATAAAAGAGACATATAAACGCTCAAAAGTCTAAATCATAACACAACCCCACATATTAGACACCGCGTCCGTACCAATCAGAGAATAAACTAAACAACTATTTAACCCGTAAAAAAAACGATTAAAAACCCGCCAAAATTTGAATTTTACCTATTATATCCTCACTAAAAATCCAATAAAAAGTGATCAACAAAACATAGGTACTCCGAATGGCATACTGTTGCAAAAAACAAATGTCCCGCAAAAAAACAGCCATCAACCGCTCTGTAGGCCAAAACGTAACAATGTTTGCACTGTGGAAGCGCATGCAAAATGCTAGATTTCCCCACACTAGGTTTATATTGGCAAAATTTAGTAAACACATAAGAAAAAATTTTCATGTATGGTATCCCCGTAATCGTATCGCCCTAGATATAAGATAACAGGATATTAGGATATACGGTGAAAACGAGTAAAAAAAAAAGTAAAAAAAAAAAAATCCACTTACACGAATTGAGCTTTTTCTACTCAGAACCCAAAAAAAGTTCCTAAATTTTTCAACAATAGGGATACCAACCACCAAAATGTAACACTTCAAACATGTCAAAATTATGAAAATGTAAGTTAGGACAAAATGGGACAATGTTATTCGGCAAGTTATTTGAGGTGGTAACATCATTGATGAAAACGCTGTGATTGTTTGATTTCGAAAATGGCACATGTTTCTAAAAATTCATCACTTTTTTTCTTATTTTTTTTTGTAAAAAACGCAAACTTAATCACCAAATTTACCCACTAAAATGAAGTACCACATGTGGGGAAAAATAGTCTCAGATCCCTTTGATAAGTAACAGTGTTATGACCATATAAAGGACCGCAGGAATCCAAAAATGGGACTGAGCTTACTGTAAACTGGATGAGTCCCTACGGGTTAATACAGTGTTTTAGTGATATTATGTGGATTGTATTTATGTGAACTTCGTCAATATAGGACATTGTGTAACTCTACACATGTCCATCTACTACATGTAGGAGGTGAAGGTAAATATGTTTCTGTTTGGAGCACATTTTTTCCATAAAGGTCAAATTTCAAGCATTTTTTTATATAATGTTCAGGTGTGATTTTAAAATGGCATGAAGCGCCTATTCCTATAAAACACTCTTTTAAAATGCAATTTTGAAAATGGGGGCAAGTGTCTGCCTTTCAGAAAATATGTTGGTTGTTGGGTATTCCTTTAATTCTTTTTGCTGAATTTTTATTGTTATTTAAACGTCAAAATTGTAAAAATTGCTATCGGGCAAAACGCAACAAATATCTAGACATGCGGGAGTGAAAGATGTCTAATGCCTGTTGAATTCCCAGGTGAAGAGCTTATCACTATCTCCTGTCTAAATCTCCTGTCCATATATCTATCTTTCTATTATCTACCTCAATAAATCTGACCATTTTATATACTCATTGTTTTTCTCAGTTACTGAATTAAATCCTCTATTTCTTTTCGACGTATTACCCTCTACTACCATCTACTTATATATCATCTATTTTAAAGTTCTGCATCGGTAAAACTAATAATATTTTAATTATCTTCTATCATAATATATAATTAATAATTCTTTATTTAGTTAGCGCACACAGATTACGCAGCCCGCTGCACAGAGCTCCAAAGCAGTCCGGTCCCCAATAAGGCTCCAAATCTAATTCAGACCTACCAGTATTTTTGGGAGAACAGGGACCAGGAGTAAACCCACGCAAACACAGAGAAGAACTTACAAAATCTTGCAGATGTTGACCACGGTCAAGGCCGCTATGCACCCCCGTGGCTTTCCCAAAACTTCCATCATCTTCTATACTATCTCCTATACAATTTCCGTATTACTAGTTTGCTTTACATACTAAAGGGACCCTTGCTGACCTGTGTAGCGTCCTAAAATATTTTAATTTTTGGGCCCCATTTTAGTTTTGCCCAGGGTCCCCACTCGTCTAGAAACCGGCCCGATCGTAGGGAAACTGTTGGTAATATAATGCAGTCCCGTCCATCGTCGCAGTAGTTGATGTGGTGTCCCCAATGGAAAGGTTCCAATAACGCTAATTCCCTGGGAGGAGTCCCGGGATATGTGGGAGGGCTTACAAGGTTGCAGGTTAAAGTCACATATAGGTAACGTCATAATACTATAGAAATGAAGTTTTTAACAGGAAACAGTTTTATCCTTTATGCACTATGGGAGATGCTAAATAATGTATACCGTCCCACTATGGATTTGTTGTGTCTAAAATTTATAAATCAGTATTTTTCTACCAGAACCCTGTACATTGTATGGACCTGAAGAGGGAGCATTACGCCCCGAAAACGCGTGGCGCGGGGCATCCTTTTTCTGAGAAGCGTGGTTTCACGTCCTGTTTACCTCTCGAATCATATTATGAGTGTAACAAAGCTTTTGTGTGACTGTTAGAATGAGTTAATGCAGCACAGAACTTGGCAGTGTTGGCCCTTCTCACGGACCTCTGCAATTCTCCCTGGTAGCTTCAATCACCTTCTGGCAAATCCTGACTGATAAGCAGTCCATTCTTGCACAATCAATGCTTCATTTGTCACAATCTTTTGTTTTGGTTTTTTTTGTTTGTCCCACCTCTCTTGATGATTGACCACAAGTTCTCAAGGGGATTACATTAAGGGGATTTCCAGGCATGCAGACCCAAAATCTCTATGTTTTTTGTTACCTGAGCCATTTAGTTTATCCATCTTGCTTATGGTAGGCATTTGTTGTATCACACTGACTGTACCACCAGTCCTCAGCAGTCCACTCCTGTACCTTTTGCACAATTCAGTCCTGTTCCTGATGTTTTTTCTGGAGAGAATGTGCTTCTTTGCTGCCTTCCTTGACACCGGCTGTGCTGCCACGGTCTCCGCCTCAAGTGCATGCAGATGCATCACACCTACCTGATGCCATGCCTGCAAGCTCTGCACTGATGGTAGCCGATCCCGAAGCTGAAACACATTAAGAGACGGTCCTGCGCTTGCTGGTCCATCTTGCGCTCCTGGAGCCTTTTGGCAAAATGGAACCGCTCTTCTTGAATTGTCTGATGATGCGATAGAGTTGTTGACAGGAGGTGCAATCTTTAGTTGTGATACTCTTCCCTTTTAGGCCAGTTTGTGCAGTGCAATGATGGACGCACGGTTTCTTTAGAGTACCATGTTAATACAGAAGAAAACAATGATTGCCCAGCACAGCCTGGCTTTTAAAATGTAAATGGTGTGATTCTTACTTAACTGAGATATTCGATCTCCAGCCTGTCCGTATAACACACAACCGTGTTAACGGAAGCAACAGTTGAAACGTGTTAGCTCTGTTGAAGGCCGACCTGCAATGAAGTTGAAATGTGCTTGGGGGAAAAGCTTCATTTCTAGGCAATATATGACTTTGCAATAATATGCGTTAAGCTGTACTCTTTAGAACATTCGGACATATGCAATTGCCATTATAAAACGTGATGAAGTAGACGTTGGTAAAATTAACTTTTGGCCATGACTGTAGAGGCTGCCGCAGATATGGAAGTTTCCTTTGAATCTACAATCTACCACAATAAGTTATATTTTGCGTTATATTGAATATAAATCTACATTGTGCATTACATTCAACATATAAATATTGATTCCCAAGTCTTCTAGCAGCTTTTCAGATATAGTGGTTGGCCGGAGTCACAAACATTAAATCATAAATGATGCAAATGAGTCTCTTCTGAAAAACGCAGCATTTTTAAAGGGGTTTCCACATAAAAGAAAATTCTCAATTCCAATCCCTTAGTAAGTTTATAACAGTAAAGACATTTATCCCACCATCCTTTACAATTTTAATTGCTGCGTTAGTTCTATCACTTAGTGATGGTCAGTGTAACAATCCCGAGAGTGGGAGCGGGGACTCTTAAGCAGAACACTTGGGACCGATTTATCAACCCTCTGAATAGTCCGAATATTCTAGTTGCCCCTATGGGAAACAATCCACAGCTCAGCCTTCTACATTTGACCAGTGCTCATATTTTAAAGGGGAGCTGTGTTGGTTGCATGGACAACTAGAATATTCTGCTTCAAACAGCTTTGATCCAATCCTGCCCATTTCCATCTAGTTCGAGAGTGAAAAGGTGTTAGATATGAGGGTACAAGTTATATACACTTTATTTAGGGTTTCAGCATTGTATAGTTATCTGACCCCAAGAAAAAGAGATGAGACAGAAAATATGAGACATGACAGCTTAATAACAGACACAAGACACACTGGCAGCATGCTACATCTCTTCCAAAACACACCTGTTAGATCTGATGTGCTCCATTCCCCTTCCCTAGAATAAAGAACTTATCTGCCGTAGTTTTCTTTCCTGGATGGATGTTAGTTTTGAAGGGAGGAAGTGGGGGACTAGAGCATAGAGTGGCTCAGCTCATTGCAGTGTGTGAAAGCAATGCAGACTTCCCTGACCCCAACTCAAACATACAGGTCGGAAATCAGGGACTAACTGAAGTGTTAGAATAGGTTGGAATTATATCTGATGAAATGCTGTTGTATTTGTCCATTTCCGATACATTGTACTAGAGGTGTATTTTGTTATCCTCAGTATATTTAAGAAACTTGTCTTCGTGGGAATACCATAAACATGGTCTTTCTACTAATTACCATTACTTTTACAATATTTTGGACATCTATGTATGGTATATGAAAGATTTATATTAAAAAGTAACATCATCAGACAGATTATGGAGATTAATTTATTCAACGAAAACACAAGAACAATACCGTCTGCGTAAATAGTACAAAGAAACTTCTTCCGATTTAAGTGTGAAACAAATACAGTGCAGTTATAGTTTAACATACAAAATGTAAAAAAAAACAAAATGTTGCCAAAAATGCAAAAAGGAAGTAGATTAATAAGACCATACAAACTGTAATGCACTTAAAATGGGAAACCACTAAAACGTAAAAAACATGATTGTAGTAATAAGTCTCAATGGAGGCATGAGAAGAAACCATATGATTTATTGAAAAGATCTTTTAGCGCGAGTCATCTACCCTCCTGCGCATGCGCGAGATTTTGGCGCATAAAAAGCCGACAGCGGGAGACGCGATCACACATCGCTCCCGACTGTATCAGCATCCTGTAGTAAGTATAGCAGCTCCATCCACAAGCGACCTAACAGTAAGTTTGATCTAACCTACCACCTTTTTACATAGGCACTTTCCTCTTCCTCCGGACCAACTTCCAACTAACCTTGGCCGCGCTATCCTTAACCCCTTCATTCCCGGGGTAGGTCCATACTTCCTCATTACCATAAGACCACATGCCTGTTACAACAAATAGGCTAATCTATCACTTTCCGCCATACCTAGATAACAGTATCATCTTATAAAGAGGATCAAATACCCCCAATATCCACACAGGAAAGCATAGGATCACTCTCGGGTCAGTGCCATTTGCTTATTAAACCCTTCTCCTATCACAACCTTTTCTTATGCTTTTATATTTATATTCATTTGTGCGCATGTATCGTTATATGTCTTATACACTTTTACACTGTCCTTTTACCTTTGACTATGGATATGGGATATGCTAAATATATGTATACCGTCCCACTATGGATTTTGTTTTGTCTCAAAATTTTATAATCATGTATTTTTAACCAGAACCCTGTACATTTGTATGGACCTGAAGAAGGGAGCATTACGCCCCCGAAACGCGTAGTCCGATTTCGAAATAAAGCATCTTTTTCTGAGAAGCGCGGTTTCACGTCCTGTTTTCTACCTCTATGACCATTGGCTACTATCCCAGCTCAAGCTTTGCCGGGATACTGGACGACGCAGCTTAATCTCAGCACCATCCACCACTTGGAACCCCTGGACATATAACACCGTATGATTTCACCATAATATTGATGCGCTGTGTATTTTTGTCTCATGTCATGTCTCATGTCATAATATGATTGCACTTGTATTTCTGTATGTGATAAAAAAGCATCTGACAAACATACAAAAAAAAAACAGAGGGCAAGAGATCATGTGAAAATATAATACTTGTGTCATTCTCAAAACTTTTGGCCATGACTGTAGAAGACCATTCCAGTATTTACTGGCAATACTATAGAGTTGAGGGTAAGGAAAAAGGGTTTTGTATTGCTGTCTGTACAGACTTTTATTTTTAGAGGGGTTGTATTTAAGTTAGTTACCAAATAAACAAAGCCTCTGCACTACCTGGACACAGATTGTTTTCGAGGCCAGATCAATGGGAAAACCAAACAGTGGAAGTGCTATTGGTGTGACACAGGTGTCTATCTGTATCAATAGAATTGGATAGAATATAAGAAATACACCAAGCACCAATTCACACTGACTTCGGAAAAATGTTGAAAATTTTAATCGTTGTAACCTCTGTACATAAAAATTAGTATATAATCTTGTTCTAAGAGTATTGTACCACAACACTTCACACACCATACATAAAATAAATTAGAGTACATAACAATACTAAATACTAAACAATGATAAAAGTGGGATCCTTTATAAATAAGCAGCAACGTTGGGCTGCAAAAAAATAATAAACGTGATGTTTTCATAAAAAGTTAAGACGTTAAAAGACATCAATGTGTGATCACAGGCAGGGCAAGAAGTAGGGTGGCACTCGAAGGGGCCCACGTGTTCACCTATACCTCAAAAATATAAGTCAAGAAAAAGTCTCATTTGTTGATTCGTATAAAATATACCATAGTCCATATTTGTTATACTGAATTATACGGCCGGTCTAATGCTCGTATGGTTCAGCTGTTCCGGCAATTTAATCCTTTTGACTGCAGTCCACACAAAGTGATATTGCACTAGGTGTGAGCCTCAAGTTAGACGGCCAGCCATATGTTGGGTAAGCATATAGGTGAAATAAATATGAAAGAGTGCAATATCACTTTTTGTGGATGTAAAATATTCTTCGATATTGTCTATTGTTCTATGTATTGTTAAATGTAATTTGATACAAATAACTATACTTGGTGTCAAAGTGATTATTCCCAATAGCACCAGAAGTACTCGATGATACTTACCGTATATACTCGAGTATAAGCCGACCCGAGTATAAGCCGAGACCCCTAATTTCAACACAAAAAACTGGGAAAACCTATTGACTCGAGTATAAGCCGAGGGTGGGAAATGCATTGGTTACAGCCTCCATAGTATAGTTCTGCCAACCCTGTAGCGTACAGCCTGCCCAGCCCCTGTGTAGGAAAAAAAATAACACTGTAACTCTCTTTCCGACGTCCCCTAGGTCCTCTTCTGTCTCAGACTGTCTCAGACAGAAGAGGACCTATGGGTGACGTCAGAAAGGTGAGTTTTGTCTTTATGTTTTTAGTTGACTCGAGTATAAGCCGAGTTAGGGTTTTTGAGCACAAATTTTGTGCTGAAAAACTAGGCTTATACTCGAGTATATAAGGTATAAAAAGTCTCCTTTATTGCCGTCATCCAGGTTGCAGAATACAGGATACAAGATACTTGCATAGGTTATCAGTCACGTGTCCATATCAGTCAGTGTATCACTGAGAATATGTTCTGGTGATGGCCGGGAGGCTTCCATCTTTCCCGTAGCTCTTTATATGTCGTTATCCACCTGTTGTGTATCCTCCATGTGTCTGTGAGAGACATCCGCGATGTGAGAACACAAGAGTTTCAGTAGAGAGAGAGGTCCAGCTGTCCTAGTTGTCGTAGCCTCTATGTAACAGCCTCTCGGTACCACCTCTATATAGTCATAGTAGAGGTGTGTCTTGTAGTGTTGGACGATCTGTGTCCCTATATATGGTATTCATATATATTTAGGCTTGATGTAATGTACATCCTTAATTGTGTATGTCACAGCTCGTGTATGGCTATCAGTTTAACTCTTCATGGTCTAATACTGATGAATTTGTGATAAATAATTATTTAACAGTGGACTGCAGCCAAAAGGATTAAATTGTCGGAACAGCGGAACCATATGAGCATTAGACCGGCCATATAATTCAGTATAACATATATGGACTATGGTATATTTTATATGGAACAACAAATGAGACTTTTTCTTGACTTATATTTTTGAGGTATAGGTGAGCACGTGATCACACATTGATGTCTTTTAACGTCTAAAAAATAAAAGTCTGTACAGACAGCAATACAAAACCCTTTTTCCTTACCCTCAACTCTATAGTATTGCCAGTAAATACTGGAATGGTCTTCTACAGTCTTGGCCAAAAGTTTTGAGAATGACACAAATATTATATTTTTACATGATCTGTTGCCCTCTGGTTTTTCTGTGTGTTTGTCAGATGTTTTATCACGTACAGAAATACAAGTGCAATCATATTATGAGTAACAAAAGCTTTTACTGACAGAATGAGTTAATGTAGCAAGTCAATATTTGCAGTGTTGAACCTTCTTCTTCAGGACCTCTGCAATTCCCCCTGGCAGCTCTCAATCAACTTCTGTACCAAATCCTGACTGATAGCAGTCCATTCTTGCACAATCAGTGCTTGCATTTTGTCACAATTTGTTGTCCACCCGTCTCTTGATGATTGACCACAAGTTCTCAATGGGATTAACCCCTTAAAGGGGTTATGCCACGAAACAATTGACTGCAAAAAGCTGTCAAAGAGGTTAAAATATTTCAAAAATCTATTTGTAAAGGTTACCTGGAATTAAAGATTCCTTTCTATTTGTTATTATGATGCTTGTTCAGCCTCTATTCTGCTCCACACAAAAGCAGATGTGGGAGGGGCCAGACACATGCACAGCACTGACAGCGGCAGTTATTGCACAACTCAGTGCTACAGAGCGCTCAGCCTTCAGAGTCTCCTTCCACCTGCTGTGCTCAAATAGTCCCTGCATTTACTGATCCAATAGAAGTCCAATAGAAATGTGTCACACGCCCCATGTTAAAAGTGCACCAAAAAAAGTTGGTGCAGTCTGTCAAAGCAGTGCAGGGGGCACCAGATTCATGAAGAACGTGCGCCAGAAATCCTGAATCTGGCGTCCCTGCACACTACACAGGTCACTGCACATAGTACACATGTACTATGTATTCTCACAGCATCATGGTCGGTCAGGCTGACATGCATGGATGCATAGATAAATAGGTGACAGCTTCTCACATGTTACTGATCTTTAGCTACTTCCCTGCTAGTCAGGGACAGGGGCCCCTTTGCAGGACAGGAGGGTAGCATGGAGGGACAGTGAATGGTGGAGAGTACAGGAGGACTGCAGGACAGCAGTGTAACATGGAGGGACAGTGAATGGTGGAGAGTACAGGAGGAGGACTGCATCAGGAGAGATCAGAGCTCAGCCTGTTACTTGTGTTATCTCTGCAGCCTCCTGTGTGACCTGACTAATGGTGGAGGGAGGAGAGGGCTGCTACATTGCTATGATCCATGTTAGGGGGGACTCCTCTGGGCAGCAGATAGCCATGTATGTCTGCAGTTACCTTGTATCTGCTGCTGGAAGCAACTGTGGAGCAGTGGAAATCACCTCATTCACTGGTGTAGACGGCTGAGCTCTCTGCTCCCTGTCTCACTTCCTATTGGCTGCAGTGTGTCAGGTGATCTCTCAGTGTGGAGTGATCTGTAGTGCAGAGCAGCTGGTGGAATGTTTGTGCGCAGACTCGGCCAGATCAGCTGTTGCTCAGGACGGGACACAGCTACCACTAGAGGGTGCCAGCAACCAGGACAAAAGGAGTTATCTCAGTAAGCCTGCATATTTTGTAATAAGTGTAAATGGTGAAAGTACTTGTCACAATGCATTGGACCCAATTACAGCCATTTGCTATGGTGACACAACCCCTTTAAGGATGCAGCCATTTTACAGCTTAAGGCTCAGCCCCATTTTTTGGATTCTGACCTGCGTCGCTTTATATGGTGTGGGGAATTGCTCTGGTAGTTGACTGGTAGCAGTGCAGGAAGCAGGGACACAAGCCGGTTTAAAGTCCAACTTAAGTGTTTTATTCACACTTGCAAAACAGAACACAAATTCAGCCTTGGCTTAGACACATACAAAAACGTTACAAAAGTAAATCCTGTAACCCTTGGGTTACTGCAGAAAAATCCAGGGCTTTTACCACACACCCTTCATCTGCCTGTAGGACAAATAGCGGTTTTCTCAAATGACACCTCTCACTTTCTCACAATGGTTATAACTTTTGAACACTGTTACTTATCAAAGGGATTCTGAGACTATTTTTTCCCCACATGTTGTACTTCATTTTAGTGGTAAATGTTGGCTGATAAGTTTTGTGTTTATTTTCCGAAAAAAATAATTTTTTGAAAAATTTCCCTTATTCGAAATCATTACATTTTCAGGTAGATAGATTTACCACCTAAATAAGTTGCAGAATAACATTTCCCATATGTCTACTTTACATTTTCATAATTTTTGAAATGTCTGGATAATATATTTTGATGTCGCGCGGCTTACAAATCGAATAGCGATTTTCCGTATTTTCAGAATTTACTCTTTTGCGGATAAATACTGTTTTGAATGAAATTTTACATATTTAGCATCAAAACCCCCCTATATAATCAACCCATTTTCAACCCATTTTCAAAAAAGCTAACATTAGCTTTTTGGCCTTTCTAGGCTTCCGTAGATGTAGTTCCGCGAATCTGCGGCATCCATCTTAGTAGTTTTTTTGCACTGGTTACCGGAACAAAAAACGGGATATACCGATACACTTGGGATAACTCCAATACCAGAGATTTTCCACTCCATATAAAAGATAAGGTATTGAACTCCATAGAGGTTTTAAAATTATGTACCTTATATACTTGAGTATAAGCCTAGTTTTTCAGCACAAAATTTGTGCTCAAAAACCCTAACTCGGCTTATACTCGAGTCAACTAAAAACATAAAGACAAAACTCACCTTTCTGACGTCACCCATAGGCCCTCTTCTGTCTGAGACAGTCTGAGACAGAAGAGGACCTATGGGGGACGTCGGAAAGATGAGTACAGTGTTATTTTTTTTCCTTATA
Organism: Engystomops pustulosus; assembly: GCA_019512145.1. NCBI lineage: Eukaryota > Metazoa > Chordata > Amphibia > Anura > Leptodactylidae > Engystomops > Engystomops pustulosus. Next base: position 95,670 of record WNYA01000692.1, read on the forward strand.
CAGGGGCTGGGTAGGCTGTATGCTACAGGGGCTGGTAGACTATATACTGGGAGGCTGTAACCAATGCATTTCCCACCCTCGGCTTATACTCGAATCAATAGGTTTTCCCGTTTTTTTTGTGTTGAAATTAGGGGTCTCGGCTTATACTCGGGTCGGCTTATACTCGAGTATATACGGTATATATTATGTATTATTTATTTGTCTTATTTATCAATCAATGTACCAAATCGATTATATCACTTATCTGTTCACCACCCTGTATGACGTTTCCCGTCTCGTTACCGGGAACGCGCCAAAAAGTTATGTATATATAGAACACCCAGAACGAAAACATGTAATGCAACTGAAGAAGGATCCATTCCGGATCCGAAACGCGTCTTGCTTTTTAATATATTTTATGGTTTTTATATTTGAAGAATAAATAACCTCTTTTTTCTGGAACGAAGTGCGCCGGGTTTTTCTCCAGGACCTAAAAGGAGTCTAATGGGCCTCTAGCAATAGAGACCACTCTACACAATTGTTCCTATCGGTACCCACACCGAAGTGACTCCCGGAAGGCTGCATCCCGTTCCACTCCTCATCCTACATGCGATAATATGAGTTGTGCCATTTGCGCAACATAAAAAGGTGAGTGCACACTTAGCATATGCACAAATCTGTCCATTACTGAGAAATTCTACACATCGAGCGCCCCCGCTCTCTTCTCTCCCTCCCCCCTCTTGTTCTTATCCAACTCTAAAATTACAGTATGTTGTACATTTTAGTAATGAAAAGCATGGTAGAAAATTAGTGAGAAATCTTCTGATGATCATTAAACATTCCATATAACTTACTTTTTGTGGCTCTTTTGGATAGAGATATAGATGTGTTCACCTGGCTTGTTTGCTGTTTTTCTGTGCCAGTTTTTACAATTGTTCACACATCTTTTAGTTTGATGGGAAGTTACTTTATCGAATCTGCTCACAACCTAAGAGTGAGTTCTGAAATCTTCTGCAGACATGTTCAAAGACAAATGTCTCTAATGTCCATTATCATTATCATACTATAAAAAGTTCAATAATTAATAAATTGCCACACATAAATGGAGTTTTCCGCTGCCACTCTTCAAAATGCAAGTGTTGCATAGTGTGGTGCCTTTCAAGTCCTCAGAGGAAACCTTCCAGATTACAATTTTCCGCAGCCGCCCAATACAATATTGGAATTGCAGTTTTTTTCCTATTCCAGCCTAGTGGCATGTACTTTTGGCTTATAAGTTTTGCGTTTATTTACCAAAAAAAGAAAAGAAAAAATGAATAACAATTCCCATATGTCTACTTTACATTTTCATCATTTTTGAAATGTCTGGATAATTTATTTTAAGGTCACGTTTTTTTCCGTATTTTAAGAATTGACTATTACTGTTTTGAATGAAATTTTAAATATTTAGCATTAAATAACCCCTATATGATCAACCCATTTTCAAATCTGTACCCCTCAAACTATCAGAAACCGCTTTTAGAAAGATTGTTAACCCCTTGAGATCTTCAGAGTAATTAAATGGAGGTGAAATTTAGAATGCTCAAAATTATGTCAGATTTATGTTTATGTAGCACTAAAATTTACACATTTCCAAAAGATAAAGAGAAAACTCATCTTACAATTTGTTATGCAATTTTTCCCGAGTACAGAGACCCCCAACATGTGGACGTTACTTGTTTTATGGGGGCACAGCGAGACGCAGAAGGGAAGGAGGGATCTGCAGCTGCCAGGATTTTAGTTTCCTCAATGGCCCTTTTTGTAGGCCATTAAATTTTAGCTTTTTTGTTATTGGGACCATGTGATGACATTTCTTTTGCCGATGTGCTCTATCTATTGTTAAGTCACATGTTGATGCATTGGGGAGTAGGTTAGCAAACATATCTGTTAGAAAATCGGACAAGTTCTCTGATTTGACGCTTTCTGGGATTCCTCTGAATCTTATATTGTTCCTTCTGGAACGATCCTCTATATCTGCTATTTTGTTTTTGAGAGATGAGATTTCTTCTTCCACTGAGTTTGCAATATCTACTATCTCATTATGTGCTGATGTTATCTCTGCCATTTTGTTTTCAATATGAGATGTTCTGTTGCCCAATCCTGCTATTTCTTGTTGTAGATTAGAGAAAACTGAATGTAGTTCAGTATGTATGGATACTTTCAAATCTGCAATCAGTGCCCTCATCATATTTTCTGTAATAGGGTTGCTCTGTGTTGTTATATTGCTCTCTTTAATTAATGCCTGTGCTGTGGTTAAAGATTCTTGTTCAGCACGTGTTTTCCCCTTTTTAGTAGCTGCTTTTGACATGCTGCTTATAGGGGATTTTGCCTGGGCTGCTACTGCCGATATGGCAGATATCATGCTAGTTGGTGGTGAGCTAGAGGGGGTGAACGATCCACTCACATTAGCTTGAGAGGAGCCTCTGCTGGAATGGGAACGTTCTTCTTGTTCCTCCATTAACGCGCCGGCGCCATTTTGTGGAGACCGCATCGCTGGTTGGAAGGAGGAGAGCTTTGCTGGGCTCTTTTTTGCCCTCTTCTTGGCAGATCTCGGCATCGGGGACATCTCCCACGGTTTGCGCTGCTTTCGGTGGTTCAGGACCCACGGAGGTATTGCTTTGTGCCGCTTATTCAGCACCGCGGCCTCGGAGCTCCCCGCTTAAGCGTCTTGCTCCATGCGCCGCTGGCCACGCCCCCCAATCTGGAGTACATTTTTAATCACTTTTTATTGCTTTTTTTTTTGTGGGATTGAATAGATGAAAATCATAATTTTTGCCGTGTTTTTAACCTTTTTTTTTTCTTTCATTGTGTGAGTTCAATCATTTACTTTTATTCTACAGGTTGTTATGGATGCGGTGATACTATCTGTGTGGGGATTGTGTTATGATTTTTACCTTTTTCTCATATGTAATTTCATGTGTTAATGGAGATTTGGAGCATTTTAATTAATTCTTTAATGTATTTTATATTGAATAACATTTTTTATTTCCTCCACATTGGGACATGAACAAGCATCATCTAATTGTGGGGGAAAGACCCCCAAAGTTTAAATGTTGTAAAACAAATTGTGTTGCAGTGTCCGGAAAAAGGTAGGCAAATACTGGAGGAGCTACTAACTTGGCACACTCCCAAATTAGCCAGAAAAACACACATAAAAAAAACAATGTTAGTGCTCTAACGCCACAATAAAACATTAAGATTGAAGATTCCACAGAACGGTCTCACCAAGTTCTTCATAGATCGAAGATTGAAGAAATTCCTTAGTAATTCCTCCTGTCACGATGTTCACTTTTCTATACTGGATCCTGTGGGAGACCACGCTACACTCTCGTGCATGCGATCACTGGTCTTGTATCAGGAAGAATGTGGACAGATGGTGCAGATCACCAAGGATAAGAGTAAAATGAATTTTATTCCAGCATACTCACAAACAGAATATTAAAAGCGTGCATATCACAATGGTTAAAAACGCCAGAGCACCTCATGCCCATGAGGAGTGGACTTTTAATAGATGTATATGGATAAGTTACAGATTATCCTGCCCACCACAATTACGCACAAATTACAAAATACATGAGATAAAGTGGATGACCCTTTTAAGATTTTAACTTCTGCTTATCTCTTGAATATGTTCTTTAGCCTGTGACCTTGGTTTGACAGTTCTGTTTCAAATATAACATATTTAAATATTGGTGTTCAGCTGCCATTTTTCTTTTGGACCAATCTTGGGCCCAGGTTAATTAGGATAAAAACGGTAGCAAAATGATGCAACTAATATGACACATGTTTAATATATTTTAAGCAGGTTAAATCACAATTACAATCAAAGCAATTTAGCAAACTGATCCACAGTTTGCAGAGGAATATAAACAAATTCTGCAATTTATACAAATCCATCAATAAAAAATAGCAATTCAGTATGATCAGATATTTTTTTCCCTGTAATTGTTTTAATGCCAATTTACTATTCATATAATGTGCAACGTGTATCTTTTATTTCAATTTGGCCTTTGCTTTGAAACTTTGACATAACAATATATTTCCTGAACATATACTTTTAATGTTAAGTTTTAGCATTTTGTGTGAATCCTTTTGGGTCATAATCTTTTCAAGTTACCAAACATCCTGCAAAATACTTCAAATCTTCGTAAATTTTTATTGTTAATACTGTTTTCAAAAACCTTTATTTCTACTTTATCCAAAGTGTTAAAGGGGTTGTCTGATAAATTTGGCTTTAAGTAGGATATGGTATAAAACAAAAAGGAAAAAATAGCATGGTAAATGTTAAATACTCCCACAGCGCTGGCACTTCCAAAACATAACATTGCTCATGCAGTGATAATGTCCCAAACTCAACCACATATCACTGCCACCTAACAGTGTAACCATCGCTACTGGAAATAAAGAATGGTCAGTAAGGTAAGTTCCGGTAGCTTTCTAATTTTCTCCCACTTTTGATAATTTTTTGTAAATACCCACACATACCCATACCCACTGAGCCAAAACATCTACTAAGAACCTGATAAAATATAGTGTTTATTAAAATTAACATCATATGTGATATGATATATGTGACTGATTTATCATGACGTCGTATGTCTCACATGATGTTAATTTTATCAAACTGTATATTTTATCAAATTCTTAGTAGATGTTTGTGCTCGGCTTTTCTATTCTATCAGAACTTACAAAATGTGAGGTCAGGCCATAGCCTAAGCAATGAGCAAGTAAGTTGGGGACATCTACCATAAGTAAATCTGACTCTGTTTCTATATATGCCTGACATTGCTAGCCAATAGAGATTAATGGGTCACAACATATAAGAGGAGAGTTGCTATATAAAAGTGACCATTAAAGGAAGCCAGAAGTGAAGTGTACGTTTACAATTTGTGTTATCCTGAAACTTTAAAGGGATCCATACTTATATAAGTAAAACAGTATAGCTATAAAAAGAACTGTACATTGTGACTTGTAAAGATATACAATTAGAGACCATGTCGTACCTCCTTTTCCCCCCGTAGCATTAACCGACCAAAAAGTACTGACCTGTCAAAAGCTATTAGCAGGTCCATACTGGGGAAAAAAACATAAATGGTGTATGCGTTGTGAAGAGGCACGTACTGTACCATTGATGATTCAGAGAGTGATATAGCAGAGAAACCTTTTGCATGGACCTCCTCTATAACTGCCTGTGTGCGTTCACTGCTTCTGAGGCAGAAAAGGCAGCAGATATTTGGCTGTGGATTTACTGACAGGTAAGTTTTTATTATTTTCTCTTTGGGTACTTAAAAGGGGACAATGATGGAATGGTGGCGGAAATGAGAGGGTTCCCTGTATGGTAAGGGAAGGACCACATATATATTTTAATCAAGAGAGCCTGTTTATGTTCATGAGGAGCACTGTAAAGCATGATGAGACACTGTATATAAATTATTGAGTGTTTTATATAAATCATTGAGTGTCCTTTTATGTTAATTCATTAATGGGGGCACTTCATATATCTTTGTAGTCAGGAAAGAGCCCAACCTTGACTTTTGCCCTGTCATTTCATAGTACAATGTTCACATGTTCACATAGCAACTAACTAACAAAAGCACCTGTTGTTTACATGGTTTCCATTCAGAGAATGTAAAGGGGTTGTGTGAAAATAAATAGTTCCTGTACACAATCTTTTTTAGGGTATACTTTAACTATAAGGAGATTCCCTTCTTGGAACCGTTCTCTATTAGCCAAAATGACAAACAGTTATGTGAAAGAAGCCTCTCTTCTGTCAAACTTAGAAATGGTGGTCCCACAATGCTGATCTGTTTAAATGGAATGTTCTAAGTGAGACAACCCCTTTAAAAGCAATTCGGCAATGGAAATATATGCCAATCTAGATAATATATTGTAAAATATTTTCCCCTTTGTTACAAAAGAAAAAACATTGAAATTAAAAAATGTGCAGAGCTGTTTTAGCTTTGCTTTTTCATTTTTTTTTAACAAAGGGTAAAATATTGTGTCAGATAATTTGTATACCAAAAGTCAAATATGTATGTACAAATTATTGGAAAATTGGCTACTTTGGAAAACATCTTTTATATTGTGCAAGTTTATGACATTGTCGGAGGATTTTATAGCTCTACACTTAGTAATCTTGCCTGTGGCTGGTCTTCTCCCTTTTTTTAATTGACTTCATAATTTAGAATTAGGTTAGTGGTTATTTGCATCATTAGTTGCAGTATTCAGAGACCATAAAGACTTTCTGTGTAGTCACTGTACTTTAGCCCCCCTACGCATGATTGTTGTTTTGCTATGTCCGAAATCTACGGCTGTAATGGTCGTATTTCTTGGCCATGTGTAATCTCTATCTAACCTGTGTCGTGGCTGTATAACCGCAAAGTTCATCTGTTTCATCCTTGTTTTCCAGGAAGCCAGTGACTGAGCTACGCCGTACAGCTCCATTGACTTTTATGGGATATCCTAAGCTTTAAACACGGATTAGAATAGGACACACATTTAGGAAACATTTACCAAAAAAAGGTGTTACCTCAGAACGGGGAGTAGCTTAGGGGGGGTGTTCCAGAATTCCTGATTTAATTAAAAACAACTAAGGACAGTTGCAAAGTTAGACTAAACAGTCTTAACCTATGCCAGATTTATCATCCTGACTAGTCTTTTAGACACTCAATAAATCTGCCCCAATTTTTCCAGCAGTCTCATAGAATTAAACCTAAATCAGCAGCACACATGTCTCCACCATTTTTGGTCAGTAGCGGCCTGGGTGAACAGAGACTTTTTGTGCTGTTTGTGGGGGAAAATGCTTTATTCTTTTAGTTTTCACTACGGTTTGTGGTGCATGAGTCTGAGTTTATACATTATATATAAATACTTTTATAAAGTATTTATGTAAACTGCTTATATTTGTGCATTAGATTTCCAAATCTGTATTTATATTGCGCTTTGTGATATTCAGTGATCTGGAGTACTTTATATTAAAATAGTTGAAAGTATCTGGTATTACAATTTACATTACAAATAAAAAAATGCAGCTGCAAATTTCCAACTTGGTGTGTCAATAAAAAATCGTTAGTAGTGGAAAATGTTTGATTATTACACTGAAAAGTTAGGCTTAGTAGGCAAATATCACCTGATAGGTGACTTGATGTCCATTATCCCAAGCATATAACAGGCGATCCTTTGGATTGTAATCGATCTGTGTTGTGTAAGCATACTCATTTTCAAAGAGCAGTCTTGGAACTATTTGAGTGTTTGTATGAGTGTCAAAAGCGTAAGATATATTGGCGTTCTTCTTATTATAGTTATCTACAGCATAAAGCACACCACAGATAACAAAACAGTTGCCAAAGAAATCCTTTCGTAATCCAGTCCGAAATGTTGTCTCTTTTTGTGTTGTAAGGTCCTGAGCATTTAACTTGCTGAGGACTATTACTTCCTGCAGAAACCCTTCATCATCAACAGCTGGATAGATGATCCATAAACCGTTTTCATCCACAGCAAAGTCTATGTCTGAGTGACCCTTCCACCTCCATGGGGTGGCCTCTTCAAAAACCACATCATGGAGCATAGACCAAGCTGCTACATATCTGTGTTTCATGTCATATTTTATGATATTGCGAGTAAATGCTCTGTTATAGTAGAAAGATCCATTGTACACAACATGTCCTGTTCCAATCCAGCTATAAGGAAGCTTGTAGGAATTGCTCCAACGACCTAGAAAAAAACAACAAACAGAAGAGTTTCATGAAAAACACTATCTCCATATTCAACATGTTATCTCTCTATAATTTATATACACTGCTAAAATAAAGGGAATACACAAATAACACATCCTACATGTCACGTGTGGTCCAGTGACCCATATAGCGGGTCACAGGCTCACCCTGGCCCCTCTATCAAAAGATTTCAAGGGCCAGCCCACCGCTTATTGCCACTGGCCATTTTCAGGTAATCCATTTAAACCTGCCTCTTCCTGCAAACCCTGCAAGATCTTTGTGCCTACACTATTGAGAAAGCTTCCCTGTGAAATTTCGAGTTAACCAATGCATTACAATGTGCTATCAGCATGTGCTGTAGTATGGCAGTATATGATAGGATCTTACAGACAACCTAGGGTTAAAGAACCCTAGGGAGTCTGAAAAATAGTAAAAATAAAAAAAAAGTTAAAAAAAATATAAATATATATAATAAAAAAAACTAAAAACTCAAATCACCCCCCTTTCCCTAGAACTGATATAAATAAACAGTAAAAATCATAAACACATTAGGTATCGCCGCGTCCGAAAATGCCCGATCTATCAAAATATGATAGCTGTTTTTCACTGCGTTTATCCCCGTAACGGAAAATCGCGCCCAAAGTCGAAAATGGCACTTATTTGCCATTTAAAAATTTTAAAAAAATCTATAAATAGTGATCAAAAGGTCGCACAGTCCTAAAAATGATAACATTGTAAACATCATCAAAATCCGCAAAAAAACAACCCACAGCTGTATACACCAAAGTATAAAAAGTTATTAGCCGCAGAAGATGGCAAAATCCCCCAAAACTATTTTGTACAGGAGGTTTTAATTTTTTTGAAATGTATGAAAACATAAAACCTATACAAATTTGGTATCCCCCTAATTGTACCGACCCAAAGAATAAAGTAGACATGTCATTTGGGGCATACAGTGAAATCCGTAAAATCCAAGCCCACAAGAATACAGGACAAATGCATTTATTTTACCTTTTTCACTGCATTTGGAATTTTTTTCCCGCTTCCCAGTACAAGGCATGGAATATTAAATACCAACATTTTGAAGTGTAATTTGTTACGCAGAAAATAAACCATCACACAGCTCTGTACATGGAAATATAAAAAAGTTAGAGTTTTGAAGGTGGGGAGTGAAAAATGAAAACGCAAAAACGAAAAAGGGCTGCGGCGTTAAGGGGTTAAGTTGTAAGTTTTTATTATTTCTCTCCCTTTTTGTTTTATAACTGTTTCGCCGTGTTGTGTGTCATTTTATCTTTCTTTTTTAGGCACTGAACAACTTTTTGTAATAAAAGGTTTTCACTTTAATTTTGGTCCCTGTATGCTCTGTGAACTCATAGGGGCTTATTTACTAAGGGTCCTGCAGCTGCATTTCTGTCGGGTTTTCCGACTTTTCGGGGATTGTACCACCGGGACAGGCAGTTAAAAGGGGATTGTGCCGTAATCACGCCGGTTTTCATGCGTCACAAATCAGGGGGGCGGGCCGTCGGATTTGGACAATCCGCGGGATTTAACTTTAAAATTTGTCTTGCAATCCAAGCACTTACATACCCCAGGAGGAGAATTCCGCCGGACCTGATCGGGTAAGCGACACATGCAGGATACCAGGCGCACGCATGTTGCAAATCGCGGCACAATCCATGATCGTCGGACATTCCAGATCGGGGATCCCGACGTGGACAGGTAAGTAAATGTGCCCCATAGCCTTATAAAGTGTGATTAGCTGTATGACTGCTAGAGTGCTGAGTGTGCATGTCTAGTGGTGTGACAAGGTGACTGGAGTGCTGAAGCTGTATGAGGTGTGATTTATGCTCAATTTGTGTCCTGAGTGAAAGGTGAGCGCAGAGTTGGCTAAATTAACCTATACAGTTGCACCCCACGTCGTGTGACGAGACGGCAGCCTACTCGCCGTGACATAATCCATTTAAGCCTGCCTCTTACTGCAAACCCTGCCGGATTTTTGTGCCAACACCATCCGGTCCCACGTGTCGGATAGTACCACCTCACACGGTGGTCCAGAGGATCCACGCATCCCGAATCCCAACACTATATCTGAATTCATGAAATATTCTCATTGAATACTTTTTTCTGTACAAAGTTGAATGTGCGGGCAACAAAATCAAGAAAAAATCATAATAAAAATAATATAATAATGAAATATCATAATAAAATTAAAAAAAATATATTGAAATAAATATAAAATAATATATTGAAATTAAAAATGCAGCCCTCCAAAGAAAACCTTCTCACACCATTAATGACCCACTGCCAAACCGGTCATGCTGAAGGATGTTGCAGACAGCAGATTACTCTCCATGGCATCTCCAGACTTTCATGTCTGTCCCATGTGCTTAGTACCATGACCATGAACCTGCTTTCAACTGTGAAGAGCAGCGGGTGCTAGTGGTGAATTTGTCAATCCTGGTGTTCTCTGGCAAATGCCATGCATCCTACACAGTGTTGGGCTGTGAATACAGCCCCCATCTGTGGACGTCGGTCCACATCCTCATGAAGTTGGTTTCTAACTGCTTTGTGCAAGGTAATTTTGCAGGGCTCTAGCAGTGCTCACCATGTTCCTCCTTGCAGAAAGGCAGAGGTAGCGGTCCTGCTGACTGGTTTTTCCCCTTTATGGCCCGCTACATGTCTCCTGGTGTACTGGCCTGTCTCCTGGTAGTGCCTCCAGCCTCTGAGGGGGTCACAGTGTATAATTTGGATATATGGGGACACAGTGCAGTTAGTGTTGAGCATGAATTATTTATTATTAAGGGGCACGGTGCGGGACACAGTTTTTCTCCAGCAGTCATTATGGTAAAAGTGATTTTGGAATTTTTAGTGTGGCAAGGAACTGCAGAAAAAAGGGGACAAATTCTGCAGCAATAAATCATGACCAGGAAAAGTCTTTGATCTACACGTGATGGAGAAGAATTGTAAACTGTAAGGAGTTTGCCACAACAAAGATCAGGAAGGACCAGCCCAGCACAAAGGTGAAGGGAGCAGCTGTGACTAATTTCTATGTCTAACAATATTTATTTTCCATTTATATATTTCTGTTGCTTGTATATTTATATTTATATATGCAGTATATTTATTTCAGGTATCTACTTTTGTGTGTGTTATATAATGATATACGGGTGTATATAATTATATGTATATGCACCTATATTTGAGTGTTTAAAAAAAAAGGTGTGTGTGTGTGTAGTACTTGATACGTATGTATGTATGTATTCATACATACATATATGTGTATAATGAGTGGGTTGGGAACAGCGGTGCAGTCACACATTTAAACAATGCAAAACTCTGGGTGCTGGTTACTGATCACATGCATTTCAATGGAAATGCATATGTGATTGGACCTAGCCCCACCCCTGATCATTTGCATTTTAAATACAATACTGTCACATGTGACCACACCCTTGATACTAAGTTTGCATAGGGGCCTGCTGGAGTCTTGTTACGCCACTGCAGACACAGCAAACCTTCTGTCCAACTTGCATTGAAGTGCCATCCTGGATGGCAACTTGTATGGCTTACCGAGGCATTGTAGGGGGGTCATACAGGCATGTGGAGACCACACACAATATTGAGACTCATTTTGTCTTGCAACTCACAGTAAAAACACAGTAAAATTGCGGCTCCGATGGCTATAGGTGACCCCCGGTTTTGGTCGTTCGACCCCCGCTGGGGTCCCGACCCACAGGTTGAGAACCACTGGTCTATACAATGTTAGCAGATTGCACCTACACTAGTTTCTGTAAAAGATACCCCTCACCATAAGAAGTAGGCCCCTTTGCAGTAAGCTCAAGTGGTGCCATTAAAAATTGAGGAACTAGAACAGTCCAGTGTTACCTAAAATACTCCCTAGTTTATGATACCAAACAGCCCCCTCATGGTTATTTTACACAGGGGTGGACTGGCCATATGACCCCCCCGGTGGGGCGATCAGTCTGTGCCCAGTGCAGGGCCAGTCCGGGGCTGGAGGGGCCGGTCCGAAAACGGTAAACAAACCATGAACTCACCTTTCCGACGTTTCCCCGAAGCTCCGCTACTTTATCCACTCCCTCCGGCAGTGACAGCTCAGTGTGTGCCGGGGTCGCACACACTGTGACATTGCAAAGCGGCTGACGTCACAGTCTGTGAGCCACCAGCGCTCACTGAGCTGTCACCGCCTGACCAAGTGGATAAAGTAGCGGAGCTTTGGGGCAACGTCGGAAAGGTGAGTTCATGGTTTATTTATTTAATATGCTGGTTTGTGCAGTGAGGGGGGTGGCGGCTGGCTGGCTAGAGGCTGGCTGTATACAGTGAGGAGGGGTGGCAGGCTGTATACTGGGGGGAGCGCAAGCTGGCTATTTGCTGAAAAGGGGCTGGCTATAAACGGGGGGGGGCTGGCTGGCCATATACGGGGGGGGGGGGGGCTTTATGGCTGTATACTGGTGGGGCTTTACAGGGGGCTGGCTGGCAATATACAGGGGGACTGGTTGGCTGTATACTGGGTGGGCTGGCTATATACTGGGTGGGATGGTTGTATACTGGGGATTGGCTATATACAGGGTGAGCTGTATACTGGGGGGCTGGCTGTTTACAGGGGGGCTGGCTGTATACTGGGGGAGCGGGTTGGCTGTATACAGATTGGGCTGGCTGTATACTGAGGGAGGCCTGGCTGGCTGTATACTGGGGCGGCTGTCTGGCTATATACAGGGGAGGATGGCTGGCAATATACAGGGGGACTGGTTGACTGTAAACTGGGGGGGTGGCTGGCCATATACTGCAGGGGGAGGGGGCTTTCTGGCTATATACTGGGGGTCTGGCTGGCAATATATAGTAGTTATATTCCTGTATATAGGAGACCGTATTATAGTACCGTATTTTTCAGCCTATAAGGCGCACCAAAAATCCTTTAATTTTCTCAGAAATCAAAGGTGCGCCTTATAGGCCGGTGCGCCTTATATATGAACTTATACAGAAATGTACTACAGACAAGATGTACTGCACATTTACAAGTGTTTAATAGCTCCATCCCCAGGAATTTCCTGCACCTCCACACAGTATAATGGTGCACTAAGCTCCGAAGTGCCCTGGCACCAACAACTAAAATTGTCCATGTCCTGCCTCTCCCAGCAGAGAGGACAGGAGCTGCCACTAAGATCACCGGCAATCATCATACAGTAACAATCCCACATATCTGACAGCCCTGTAACAGGGGAAAGAGAAGCAGCCACAGGGACCCCACAGAATATCACCCTGGGCGAGGAGGGAAGGAGAGGGCGCAGAGGGAGGAGACCGTTCTGTAACCCCTGCTGGAATCACCCTGCATTAACCCCACAGAGCCATACCCGAGATCGGAGCATCTCTGACACGATGAAAGACAAGTTTCCGGGAAGTGATAGTGGCTGAAACTGTTGCACAGGTCTGCCACTGTGGTCATTTTAGGTTACTGGCATTGACTCCTGAGTCTTATATACTCCAGTGCGCCTTATGATATGAACCTAGATGTCTTCGCAGGCATTTATTAGAGGTGCGCCTTATAGTCAGGGGCGCCTTAATAGGCCGAAAATACAGGTAGTAATTCTTGTACATAGCGGGCAGTAGTATAGTAGTTATATTTTTGTGCATAGCGGGCAGTACTATAGTAGTTATATTTTTGTTTAATGGAGAGGGTATTGTAGTAGTTGTTTTGTGTATATAAGGCAGTATTAAGTTCTTTAAAAAAAGATGCGTTATTCCTGTATAAGGGAGGCAGTATGAGTCTTTCTCTGCGCTGCACAAGTTGATTTAGACCATTAATCAACAGTTTGTGTGGAGTTTAGTAGCTCCACCCACATGACATGATCACGCCTACTTGTTTTGACCCCACCCACAGAATGGGGCCACTTTTCCATTTTTTTCCAGGGCCACTTTAAATTCCCAGTCCGCCCCTGATTTTACATATAGCCCCCCTCACCCCTCTATGCATTAGATGCAGCCCTCCCCCCCCTTTAGCCCCATGGATTGCTTATGAACAGGCTTAGGTGGGTACCACCAGCAGCTCTGGGCCCGGCACTTGCCCAGGTACATCCGGTGCTGGCGCCAGCCCTGATAAGAAAGCAGTGTCATCTGCAGGCATCGTCTTATTAACTGAGAGAATCGGTACGTATGTTGGACGGTGAAAAATTGGCTGTCCAATATACTTAAAGGTAACTTGTCATCAGGTTCCAATAGCCCAGTGATGGCTAACCTATGGCACTGGTGCCAGAGGTGGCACTCAGAGCCCTTTCTGTGGGCACCCAGGCCATCACCAGAGATGACTCCAGATATCTTCCTGCAGTCCCAGACAGCCCAGGACTTGCTGTGCACAGAGCTATTTTAAAGTGACAGCTCTACCTGGGACTATGTTCTGCTTTATTGGTGTCCTCAGGGTGCTGGTATCAATGAAAACTGTGACAGAGAAGGGAGTATAAATCACAAATTAAATTTCTGTGTTGGCACTTTGCGATAAATAAGTGGGTCTTTGTTGTAGTTTCGGCACTCGGCCTCTAAAAGGTTTGCCATCACTGCAATAGCCTTTTAATACTCCCAACCTGCTTTTATAATTAAACTTTCTTATTACATTCACTTAAAGTGGATAAAAGTATATGTGGCTTCCTCCATCCCCTACCCTCCGTCCTGCAGATGACAACTGACTTCTCCTGCAATCTGTCTTATGTAGTGAGCAGTGAATATCCGCAATTTATTTGCAGATGGGAGATCTGGGAGAGATTTCTTGCCTAGCAGGGAAAAAAAATCTATCAATTTCAGGCAAATATTGGCATAAATATCCAGCATGTGAACTGGAACTTTTATCTTCACCCACTGAATGTTTGCCCTGCAACTTCAGTTCTATTTTATGCATTCAAAAGGCTTCTCCAAATATCCAAGTCTGTTGCACATCCATAAAAATTAAGATTTGTATCCTTTTTGTAGCTGTATTCTTTTAATGTTCTTTTCAATATGACAACCGTGAACAAAAAATATCGCTCAAATGTCTGAAACTCCTCTTTTTTGCAATTTTTCAACACATACAAAATTACATACACTTCAGCAACCACAAAATAAACATGACCAAAAGTGTAGCAATGGGAGTAAACCTGGGAGCCGCACTCACTGAAATCCTAGCAGCCAACTACCCATTTCTATGAAAAAAAAAACGCTTTTCCCTACTTGGGGATCCGCATTCCCGCTGACCTGAACAAGACATATCAGTTAAATTATGACCCCTTCCTAGAGACACTTAAAGTAGATCTGAACAAATGGGCCAACAAAAAGATATCGTGGTTAGGGCGAGTGGGATGCATCAAAATGACTATACTACCCAGATTACTCTACCTATTCCAAACAATTCCCCTATCTATACCAAAACTCTTTTTCAATAAGCATAATAACCTCTTGAACCGCTTTCTGTGTGCGCAGTCGAGACCTAGGGTGGCCAGATCAACTCTGATACGCAGAAAATTACAGGGTGGCCTTGGACTGCCCGATTGTAAAGGGTATTTCATTGCAGCAGCAGCAGCTGCGGCTAGGATTCTAGACTGATTTCACTGTGGCAAGAGTAAACTGTGGGTGAGCCTTGAGGAGCATTTATCCCCTACCCACCTCACCGCCCTCCCTTGGTTAGC
The DNA here is from genome assembly GCA_019512145.1 of Engystomops pustulosus. Lineage (NCBI taxonomy): Eukaryota > Metazoa > Chordata > Amphibia > Anura > Leptodactylidae > Engystomops > Engystomops pustulosus. Next base: position 111,067 of record WNYA01000692.1, read on the forward strand.
CACATATAATTTACAAAGTCACTCTTTGCAAACACTTTCATATGTAGCCTCTCAAGTGTTGAAGACACTGAAGAGATTCTCTAACCATACAACACTCTTCACCCCGGACGGCCCACTGGTGTCTGTAACAGGCAATCCCGACTTCCCTCTGGGAATCTCCAACGAATTCTTGCGTCCTCTGAGATCAATAGGCCCGCTACGCTTTCAGACCCTCCTTGAAACAGAGACCCTTAAGTCTCTTAAGGACGCAATTCCTCAGCCTACTCCTACACCAAGACTTCAATGGGAATACAAGCAACTTATGCACTTTTATCACACCATAAAAACCAGGGCAAACTTGCATCGAAATATGACACCGTTTGAAACATTATGCGCCTCAGCCTCTGAGACCCCACATGCCATCTCAACAATATATAATCTCCTCCTAGACAAGTGGGCCTCCGCAGACCCACCTTATATAGCGACATGGTACTCCTTACTTTCAATAAAAGAAGAATGATGCAAAAATGCTGCACAATCGCCGAAATGGGAGCAATGAAAACGTTATCCACTCCTGCAAAAAATGACCCCTTACAGCAACAGTAAGACTGTCTGAGATCAGTCAACACTTTCATCATGGAGTGTGTACACAAGAAAAGTTTGGTTTCTGGAGCTTTTGTTTGTGAGACAACCTTCTATGTGCCAACTGTCTAACCCTAGTAGACAACTATCCTGCTAGTCTAGTCTGTTATATAAGGCAAGAAGAAATGTGCTGACTGAGAATATATATCCCTTATTTATGGCCTGTCTTACAGAAGCTTGGTGGCTTATCAGAAATGGGGACAAAGTTAATGAAAATAATGCTTCCATTCAGCAGCACAACGAATTATCTCACCTCACATAATGAAGTAATACTGAAAGGGTTTTAGTGTCGGAGGAAGGCATGTAAAAGCACTTTTCAACAGTTTACAACAACAAGTCTGTTTTACACCTGGTGGAAAAGTAATCAGAAGGTATAGAACACAGCTGAAAAATCATTTGAGGAGACTAGACCTACATCAGGACCCTCAGAGGTAGTGTATGAAGGCTATATGTTGTCTGTTGCTGTATGAACAGATGCATCTCTTATGGGATGACTATCTAAGAAAGAATGTGTGTACCTCCTGATATGCCCCAATTTTATGACCATATGAAAAACCTTCTGTATTAAACGGGTATTCCCTTAAAGAAAGTTTCTTAAATGTACTCAGGATAACAAAATAACACATTCTCTAATTCACATTCTCTATTAACAAATACAGCATTTCACAGATATAATTCCTACCTATCTCTATCAGTCCTGGTGTACACCCTTTCAGTTGCCCCTGGTTTCCGACCCTGCATCTAATGACTTTAGGTTCCGCAGCAATCTTGTCTGACGTAGTGGAGCTGAGCTCTTCTCTGCTCCCTGAAGCTGCCCCTACCCCTGCATTCCAGGACAAGCTCACACTGATAAACACTCACATCCTGACGGCAAACAACAAAAGCAGCAGCGAGAGGAGAGCTACAAGCTTATCTGATAGTCTCTCATTGTGTCTAATATGCATCTCATCCTCTCATCTCTGATATGTCTCATCTCTCATTTACCTTCTAAACATTGCACAAGTATCTGACACATAGAAAGAAAGTGTTGCTAAACCTTGTACCCTGATAACTTAACCACATTGCAGCACACAGCATCTTACATTACGACTGGGATCATGGAGTGTCTGGTTAGAGAGTCTTCCCACACTATGGAATTTTACACTGATCATACCTGGATTATAGGAGCTAAAACAGTAATAAAACTAAAGTAAAGTAAGTACAGTAAAATTGTAGAGTATGGGATTAAAAATAATCTTTATTGTGTAAATATCACAAAGGGATCGACATTTGTGAATTTTCTTTCATGGGTAAACCACTTTAAAGCACGCAAATGGGGATGTGTGCTCGCTTGTTTTCAGCAGCCAGCTCTTGTCCACATTTTTTTCTGTAGACTCCTGTGGCAGTGGTTTCCATAGCCCCATATATGAGCAATCTTTTCAATTGTCATTAAGCAGACCTTGGGCTCATTATTTTCAGCCTCAGAACTGCATACATTGGGGCACATTTACTTACCCATCTGGAGGAGTTCACAAAGTACTTAGTGTTCGACTATCATGCACTCTGGCGCGATCCACTAAGATCATGCGCCCGAGATCCTGCATGTGTCCCCGCTCAGGTCTACCGGAGTTCACCTTCTTCCCGGTGTATGTAAGTGCAACACTCCTGCCGATGCAAGGCAGAGCAGTTGTTGCAATTACGTCCCAATATGTAGCTTGTAACCTGTGTGGAGTCTGATCAACCCCACAGCAGGTCACTACACAACGCGGGGAACACTGCAGCGGTAGATCCTGCCTGGTAAGGCAGCAGTTAATTGTTTAATGTGATATCTTTCCATCAGCCAATCACATCTGTTCTAATATTGTATTGTAAGCTGGGATGCAATTGGAGGAGTAACCACCAACTGACCAATGGGAGTAATAAAAACCCCTGGTCAGGAAAGTTCTAGAGACCAGTCTAGGAAGAGCAGTCAGTCAGAGTAGTCAGACAAAGCAGAGCAAGAGAGCCAGCTCACTGCTTGAGCAGCTCTGAGGAGTTAGTGAGAGTAAAGGGGTATGATCCTACCTTCAAGGGTGATATCTGAAGTAACCCAGGACAAGCTGAAGCATCCTACTAGGACACAGCTACCTCCCAGCCTGCCCTTGCATGCAGGGTGGTGGTCAATCCCTGTGGTTCCCTCTCCAAGTGCACCCCCAGCATTCTACCATTGTCAAGATTCGTTTGGCACGTTATCCACTGTTCCTGTTGGTTCCAATAAAGAACTGTAAGTTACTTTTGTACAACTTCTGCCTCCATCTGGTCCCTGCTACTACGGCTGGCACCATCACAGGCACCCTATCCACTGCACAGGGACTCATATTCCAGACCCCAAAGGGTAGCCCCAGGGAGAACTACTACAGCAGCCTCTCCCTCATCATTTCTTGCCAACACCACCTTCTGGAGACCTGCCAGGCTGTAGGACAGCCCTCCGGTCCCCATACCAAGCACCGTGACACTAGTGTGCCTATGCCGCAACCACCAGCCACTCCGGTATTCCGGGCCCCGGCTGTCTCCAGGCCCCAAGAAAAAGGCTAGGCCTGGTGGGGGATGTGCATAAGTGCACTGTCTTGCGACACAATTTGAATGTTAAATCCTGCTCTCAGTCCGACGGCACGCCCCCCGATTTCTGTCGCATGAAAGCAAGTGCAATTGTGCTACAATCTGATCGTGTGCAACACATTCACCAGATAAATACCTGTCACAGCGGCGCAAATCCCAGAAACTTTGAAAATCTGACGAAAGTGCGATCCGCGGACCCTTAGTAAATAAATCCCATTATGTGTGAAACTGGAGGCATAGAGAAGTACCAATATAAAATCATAGTATGCCTCACTTTGGCACAAAAAAACTGAACAAAGCCCAAAACAAAAAAACAATGTGGGGAAAAAAAGAAAATTTGCTTACTCAAAAGGTAAAATCTTGCACTGCCCAAACCTACTTCAATCTGCAGATATTCCATTGTAGTAAATATGATTTAGGCCTATTTCACCTCTTTATAAAGCAGATTAACACATAAAGCAGATTAGATCCTTAATTAAATATGTTGAAATACATCCCTGCAAAAGTATTATTTGATAGAACTTGTACCAGGTAAAGGCACTATACATCCAATGCAGAGATACCTTGATTTATGTGTGTATTGTTGTGCTGATTATACATAGCAAGCAAGGAAGGAGAATCAAAACTACAGCAAGTGGTAATTGATCAGTCTTTTAGGAAATTACATATGGTCTGTAGAATGTGAGGCAAGAAATGACAGACTGGAAAAGAATGACATCAACAGGTCCAAGTTTCCTGTTCAAACAACTCCTCTTTCAAGTGACTGACTATAGTTAGTATAACATTTCAGGAACAATGGTGCTAAAGTTATTGAGCAGTATGCCCTTTAAATTGGCTTCATACTTAATTACATGCAGGTTACTAAAAGTACAGATTGCCTGGCATGTACAGGTTTATATAATGTGAGTCACCACCTACCTTGAGTGGTATTACATTTCCACAGGGGCAAGAAAGTTGGCAAGTACTGTAGCTCTTTTATTTTTTTATTACTGTAATAATGCTACATAAAAATGAAAAGTGTGATAAGGATGGCATTTACTGCTAACTTGCAAGGAAAACTTTCAAAAATAACGTATTTATAAAGAAATAGGGCTTGTCTCTGCCTGATGTATTCTTTTTTTAAATAAATGTATTTACCATCAAATCAGAAATCTGAAACTCATTTTATATTAAAGAATGACTTTATTTTAGGAATGAACACAGCATGTGATAATAGTAAACTTTTATGAAAGCAGCTTCTCTGTGTTATGCTTTCTTCTGCAGTGAACAGTGTATCTGAAAACCTTCTGAGGTCCCTCCATGTCAGTCAGATAAACAACCAAATGATTAACTTTCCCTACCTAGAGAACACATACCGTATATACTCGTGGATAAGCCGAGTTTTTCAGCACAAAAAATGTGCTGAAAAACGTCCCCTCGGCTTATACACGAGTCACAGGTCACTTAAAAAATACTTAAAAAAAAAAACTTATATACTCACCCTCCAGTGGCGCCGATGTGCAGTGCGGCTCCCCCAATGTCCGCGCGGGTCCTCTTCTGGCTTCCGCGCCTGTCTTCTATCTTCTGTACATCGCTGTACATCGCTGGGCGCCGCCATTGCTCTCTCCTGAGCGCAAGATAGAAGAAGATAGAAGACGGGCGCGGCAGCCAAGTCCGCGCGGGTCCTCTTCTGGCTTCCGCGCCCGTCTTCTATCTTCGTCTTCTATCCGCGCCCCTGTACATCGGGGCCACCGGAGGGTGAGTATATAAGTTTATTGTTTTTTTAATGCTGGGCTGTGCTGTATACTACTGGGGGCTGGCTGGGCTGTGCTGTATACTACTGGGGGCTGGCTTGGTGTTCTGTATACTACTGGGCTGGCTGGGCGGTGCTGTATACTCACTGGGGGTATGCTTGGCAGTGCTGTATAACTATACTACTGGGGGCTGGCTGCATGTGCTGCTGTTACTACTGGGGGTAGCTGGGGCAGGTGCTGTTCTGACTGGGGCAGGCGGGCAGTTGCTGTATACTTACTGGGGGCAGGCTGGGCAGTACTAGATATGTATCCTGCGGGTAGCTTGCAGTGCTGTTAACGACTGGGGGCAGACTGTGCAAGTGTGCTGTATACGCTGGGGGCAGCTGGGGCAGTACTGCTGTCTACTACTGGTGTAGTCTTGGCATGCTTTATACTCTCTCTACTCTACTGGGGGCAGCTGGCAGTGGCTGTATACTACGGGGGCAGCTGGGCCAGTACTGGATGTATCTACTTGTGTAAGGCTTGGCTTGCTTTTACTACTGGGGTCCCCCCTGTCTGGTCTGTGCTGTATCTACTGGTGGCTTGGCTGGCTGTGCTGCTACTGGGGGCTGGCTGGGCTGTGCTGTATACTACTACTGGGGGCTGGTGGGCTGTGCTGTACTACTACTGGGGGCCTAGCTGGGCGTGCTGTATACTACTGGGGCATGGCTGGGCTGTGCTTATCTATCTGGGGGGGTAGGCTGGCAGTGCTTAATATCATCTACTGGGGCGGCTGGCATTCGCTGATGTATAAACTACTGGGGTGTAGCTGGCGCGGTTACCTACTGGGGGCATGCTGGTGCATGCTGTATCTACTGGGGGGCAGGCCTGGGCAGTGCTGTATACTACTGTGGGGCCAGGGCTGTATACTACGGGGGCAGGCTGGGGTGCTGTATATACTACGAGGCTGTTACTTAGGGGTCGGGCTTCTTAATATACTACTGGGGGGGGGGTCTGTGACCAATCCTTTCCCACGCCTCGGCTTATACGATTGCAATAGGTTTTTCCTTTCCCAGTTTTGGTGGTAAAATTAGGGTCTCGGCTTTATACTCTACTTCGGTCGGCTTATACTAGAGTATATACAGTAACTAGATGATTCAGCCCTGAGGACGAAAAAAGATTATCAGGTGACTGTCTGTAAAAAGAGAAAGGGGTTTTCCTCTTTCAGCAAATAATTGATTATTGTTTTTGTGATGAAAAGATCACACATACAATTTCCCAGTATACTTTCTGTATCAATTTCTCATTGTTCTCTAGATATCTGCTTGTTGTTATTCAACAAACAGCTGCATGGTTAGGTTTTATCTGTTTTATGTATGTCATGATGACCGTGGTGGGAGGCCTTTTTTTTGAGTCACGGAATAAACATGAGCTTCCTGATGATCATAGCACCAGAGATCACAATCCGTCCATCGTGCGTAACTTAGGAGAGCTGTCTCCCATAGCAGATTCTGCTTGGGCCCCCCTACCACTACTCTCAAGGAAAATATTAGTCAATCAGATACATCAAGATGTGCATGTGGTAGAGCGATACAATGGCGCCGGACCGCTACAATGTACAAAATCCAATTTCACCTAGTGCTGGGTGCAGGAGGCCACTACTTGAAGCTTTCTCTTCAAGATTCATACTACCGTTCTTTGCCATCTTTCATGAAGGGTATTGCACTATAGGAGCGCCTCTCTCTCCATTTCCTTGCAAAAAAATATATACATATTTGTAAATTACATTAAACCAAAAAACTTTTTATATACTCTACTCCCCCTAACACATCACAAGTTCTACACTCAATGCCACTTATACTCTTACACACGTGTATAAACTCATACTCACACATTTATACAACAATACAAACATTATGTACAAACTGATAGGGGCTTATTTATCAGGGCTTCTGCGCCAGAACACTGGCATAGAAACCCTAAAATAATTGCATATGCTAGCATATTGCTAGAACTTCTGATTATTTTTCCCTTTCCGCCACCTCCCTGGCAGTGAGGCGTAGAGGGACAGGAGCCCACACTGTAGGCAGCAACTTTTCACATATGAATAGTCTGGTTTTGCTTATTTCTATGCCAGGTATGACCTAGAAAGTGGCCTAAGCCTCTTGATGTATCCAGCTGCGCCAGAGGGGAGGTCGCCTACATATATAAAGTTATGAGGTCACCGTATGCACACATCCATAACATTTATACAGTAACAACACATACGTGCCAATACATACACATCATATACATACATAGGGGGAGATTTATCATACGCTGGCCTCTTTATTGTGTTATGGCAGGTGGCCAAGTATCAGCAAAGTAAGTAAAGTCTGAGCTGTCCATAAATATCACATACATTATAATATACCATAATCATATAACATGCACCTATGTCCCATATTTTTGGACTATAGGTGCAAAAGCAAGACCGGATTATAAGGATTAATGACGCAGTTTTCAGATCTTTGCACAGTTCTACTGCGCATGTCATGATTACGTCAATGTGTATCAAACACGAAGCCGTGGACCAATCGTAATAGGTAAGAGCCGTCTATGCGGCTTAACACAGAGAATTTGTGGTTATTTGAAAAAAGGGATTGTTAGCACAGTTCTAGTGTGCAAAAGTGGTTAATGCACAAAACCTTAGAGCCAACCGGCTCTCCACTATGACACGCCTAAGTCCAGGATATTAGTAGAAGGGGGCGGAGGGAACCATTAGACCCCTGTATAAACAGGGGAGCCTGAAACCCACGTAGGCAATACATATTATAATCTTGGCCCATTACAAAGGCTCGAAGGGACTCAAAGCTCATTGCCACTACATCCCATATATATCCTGTATTATAGGATAAAGTCCACTCCCCTGGCACTAGTATGAACCACAAAGTAATGTATTTGAAACAGAATACCCATATCTAGTTTATTAGAATATATATTGCATGCTATGAATGAAAAAAGGAAAAAGAAAAAAACCGCGCACTGATGCGTACATTATTATCACCAAATGTGGAAAACGATGGTGAGAATGTTCCCAATTCAATTTCATAGTATTCATATGATCTGAAAAAACAGAGACAATAATTGGAAAAAGGTGCAAAATATGTTAGATAGGTCTTATCACCATCAGCCTATACCATGGTATCAAATGGGCAAGATACTTCAGAACAGAACATTGACGTACATATTCTATGGGCATATATTATTAGATATTGCTTAACTTGAAGTCGACATTCAAACCCTTGGGTCGCAGGGTATCTAGGGTGTGAATCCATTGCAGTTCTTTCTTTTTTAACACACGCTCCCTATCACCTCCCCTACGCAATGGAGGCACATGGTCAATCAATTGAAATCTCCCTCTGAGTGTCCCTGTTCAACAAAATGTTTGGAGACAGGTAGGTTCCTCCTACCACTTCGTATCGTATATCGATGTTGATTTAATCTGGTTTTAAATTCCAGAGTGGTTTCTCCAATATAGAGAAGACCACATGGGCAGTTTAACATGTAGATGACATAATAGCTATCACAGTTGAGGTAATGCTTCACTTTGTATTCATCGTTATTGTGAGAAAAGGAGTTACCTCCTTGTTGTTCACTCTTACCACTTGGCTTGAAAAAGGCTCCAAGCGAGCCGAAACGTCCCTGTACTATGTTGTACTCTTAACATGGAATAAAGAATAACACTTTTTTACTGGAAGCTTTGGAGTGCTGCCTACTTTTCATATTTTTATCGTTGGAGGACTTGATGCCAGGTCCTGGTGAGCCTGCACCCACCAATTTCACCCTTTTTCTGTGTGCTGCTTCTGTAAGCAATATCTAATAATATATGCCCAAAGAATATGTACGTCAATGTTCTGTTCTGAAGTATCTTGCCCATTTGATACCATGGTATACACTGATAGTGATAAGATCTATCTAACATATTTTGCACCTTTTCTAATTATTGTCTCAGTATTCATATGATCTGAAAAAACAATGAAGTTGAATTGGGAACATTCTCACCATCGTTTTCCACATTTTTGCTGATTAATAATGTGTACCATCAGTGCCGCGGTTCTTTTTTCTTTTTTTTCTTCATCGCATGTCATTATATATGTCTTAATAAACTAGATATGGGTTATTCTTTTTCAATATATATTACTTTGTGGTCATACTATGTGCCATGGGAGTGGACTTTATCCTATCATTACAGGATATATATGGGGTGTAGTGGCATTGAGCTTTTGTATTCCCTTCGAGCCTGTAATGGGCCATAGATATAAATATGTATTGCCTACGTGGGTTTCAGCTTCCCCTTGTTATATACAGGGGTCTACTGGTTACCCTGCCCCTTCTACTAATATCCTGACTTATGCGTGTCATATGTGAGAGCCGGTTGGCTATGAGTTTTGTGCCCTCCGCTGTGCCATTAACCACTTTTGCACACTAGACTGTGCTAACAAGCCCCTTTTTCAAATAACCACAGATCTCTTTGTACGCCGCATAGACGTCTGTATGATCGGTCCGCTGCATTCTGTGTTTGTATACACATGACGCTTTCTACTGGCGCGCACTTGAATGGTTTGTTTGTCCTGTGCAACTCGTGGATCGGATGGTGAGATACCTAATGTATTTATATTTATACATTTATTTTCGACACTGTTGCACTTTACACTGTGGTAGTACACAAGGCACTGGGGACTAATCCCTGAATTTTTGATTGTACTCATGCACTAGCACTTTACATATGTATATTATTGAGTTTTTAGGTATATCATATGATGAATTCTATGATATAAAATAATGACACTATGTAATATGTTGATTAGGGGGTGTGATCACCTATGTTTGAGATAGATATATAGATTATAGATATTCCAGCATGTGCCAAGCAACGTTTCAGCTCCCAAAGCCTGGAGCCTTTCTCAAGCAAAGGTGTATACAGCAGTGATACAATTTATATAAAGCATTAAGGAAGTGACATCACTCCTCTATTGACAACAAGTGCACAATACAGTATATATACAGTGTTAGGGATACATATTCATTTTGAGCAACAAAGTACATTGATAAAATGTGACAACAGTGTGGTGTAATCGCTATTGATCGCTCACCAAGGAAATATGTTAGCGGGTCCATCGGCGTTCCTAATGGTAGACTGCGCATGACAGTCACATGACAGACACGTGAGTAGTCACGTGATCGCTGTGAACGTGATGGGTCAAGGGAGGTCGGCGAACAGTGCGCTTGCGCACAAGTAACTAATGTGTCGCCGTCGCCATATTGAATAGGGGAACGTGATATATGGTAAGTATATGGGAATATATCCCTAGTGCATCTATAGTAGATCAAAAGATGCCTAACGGTGCATGGTTCCAAAGGTGTCACGAGGTGTACCAAAGTCTACAGACCACCAAATTTATGGTTATCTGGATAGACATAAATCCACACTCTGCAATCCTAATCGGACATTAATCCAAAGGATGCATCCCGGGGATTAAATGGTACTCCTCAAACATTCCTTTAGCGGAGCCATTTTTGCACCTCTAATTAATAACTCCAGCAATGTACGAATTACCCCCTAAAAATAGCATTATTAAACTCCAAAGCCCACATCCGGACCCAGTATTGTAACATAGTCGCGGCAGTATATAGTAAGTTAGATTTCCTGTACATAGGGGGCAGTATTGTAGAAGCTATATTCTTGTACATAGGGGGCAGTATTATAGTAGTTATATTCTTTGTACATGGGTTAGTATTATAGAGTTAGTTTTCTTGGTACATAGGAGCAGTATTATAGCGTTATATTCTTGTACATAGTGGCAGTATTATAGTAGTTTTAATTCTTATAACATAGGGCACAGTATTAATAGTAGTTATATCTTGTACATACGGGATTATTATAGCAGTTATATTCTGTACATAGGGGCAGTATTATAGAGTTTATATTCTTGTACATAGGGGCTGTATGATAGTAAGTTATATCCTGTACATAGGGGGCAGTATTATAGTAGTTTCTTGACATAGGGGGCGTATTATAGTATTTATATTCCTGTACATAGGGGGCAGTATTATAGTAGTTATATTCTTTTACTTAGGCGGCATTATTAAGTAGTACTATTCTTATACATAGGGGGGTATATTAAAGTAGTTTATATTCTTGTACGTGGGCAGTATTATAGCAGTTTTTATTCTTGGACATAGGGGGCAGTATAGTAGTTATATTCTTGTACATAGGGGGCAGTATTATAGTAGTTATATTCCTGTTACATAGGGGGCAGTATTATAGTTTAAGTCTTGTACATAGGGGGCCGTATTATAGTAGTTTATTCTCTTGTACATAGGGGGCAGTATTAGTAGTTATATCTTGTACATAGTGGCATGTAGTTTATAGTGTTATATCTTGTACATAGGGGGCAGTATTAAGTAGTTTATTTCCTGTACATAGGGGCAGTATTATAGTAGTTAGTCTTGTACTAGGGGCAGTATATAGTAGTATTATTTCTTGTACATAGGGGACAGTATTATATATTTATATTCTTGTACATGGGGCTATTATAGTTATTTTGTACAGGGGACAGTATTATAGTAGTTATGAATGAAAAAGTGATGCCACTCGGCAAAGCAGCGAAAAATCAGTGGCTGGTAAAAAAAGGCTTATTGAAAAAACAATGGTTAAACAAGACAAGATACCATGGAGCAGTTACTCGTTTCAGACCCTAGAGAGCTGTCCCTTAGTCATACCTAGGAGGTAAGCAATGAACTGGTATTAAGGAAAAGGGAGTAACCATTGAGGGTTACGCCTCTTCAATACTCAGTACACAGGTGATGATATTTCAAATGACACGCACAGAATTACAAAGATGCAAATTATGCGTAAAAAACAACAGTGTATGACCACAAGACCAAAGCACTTAGTAGAGAGACAAGGAAAATATACATTTAGTAGATATATAAGAAGCACTTTTGTAGTTAAGACCAAGAGATACTGGTGTCAAGCAGCAGGATCCATTTGCTTCTTTAAGATGAAAGATTAACCCGTCACCGCCACGTTTCTGTGGGGGACATGATCGATGGCACACCTTGAGGGACGTCATATTTCCCAGAGTTGTTCCTCGGAAATGCTTAGATAGGCCAGTAAATTGCGGGTGCTGGCAATGGTATTTGGGTTTGGCACCGTTGATATGTTCTGGAGCCCTATCTTTAAGCTCCTTAGGTGCAGCCTACTATGGCAATTTGCCAGGTAACACTCGGCTAAATAAAAACATGCGGGTTTTCACAATTCATGTGTCTGTTGAGTGTTGTAATAGTATTGGGGACACGGATGTGAAAGTGGTTGTTTTTTTTCATATGTTTGCAAATATTGCATCGGAGCCCCCGCGCAAAATTGCCCTTATCGATAGCCACGTAACTAGCCCTTGGGTTAGGAGGCGATGAAGGTGTTGGGAGAGATGATAGTGGCCAGGATGGAGCGCGTCTGGATGTACACATGATGACCATCTTGAAGATTTGATTAACGTGGATCAACGATTGTAAGATGGGTAAGTATTTTTTTACAGTTATTACATTTGAGAGTGTACATAGGAGAAAACGTGCAAAAACACCGGTTTAGAGATGGCAGTATTTACTCTTTTTTTGGTTCTTCAGTTAAGTAGTGTGAACGAGGTTGTGCGTTCACAATCCATTTTGGCGCTCGTATACATCAGAATAGAATAGCCTCTTTGATTTAGGCGAGATGTCATATTAATGGCCTCGTTCATCAGAAATATTGTCAGAACACGCACGTTTGGCTCTAATAAATTTAATTCTCCTATAGGTAGATTTTTTTTAATGTGAGCTGGATGGCAGTCTCTATCTTTTCTGAGGATGTGTGTTACCCTGGGTGGGCTTTGCGGTAAAGGGCTGTGTGAACTGTAAACATCGTCCGGGTTACCCGTGACATGACGTCCAATAAGGACAATGAATTGTTGCCAATTCAAAAGTAAATAAGTTTAGAATCGTTA
>WNYA01000693.1:1323-23539 GCA_019512145.1 Engystomops pustulosus
CAGGGTTTCAACCACCGGCTCCGCTTCCTGCATCTGTTCGGCCATCTATGCCTGCTCCACCAGCTCCAGCTGCTCCACCTGCTCCTCATGCACACCATTATGCTTGGCCAAGCACATATGGCTACGAGAGTGGCCATTACACAAATGTGCCAAGCCACAGCCAGGGATCCTCCTCTGGTCCATTTACAAGAGATTTGATGGACATTTAAAGTTTATGTTCGCAGTTAATTTAAAATACAGAGTTTTAAAGTTGTATTTTCAGGAAAGTTTTTTGCATGTTAAAATTTATATTTTTCTAATACAGTTTTAAAGTTGTTTTTTCTTGAAAGTTTTTGGCATGTTAAAATTTATATTTTTGTAATACAGAGTTTTAAAAGTTGCAAAGTTGTCAGTGTCGTCATGTGTTTTGAATAATTGAGGAAAAAGCACTTAAAATTACTGTGAATGTGAAATGATAGGAGATTTATGGGCAGCATGGTGCTCCGTGATTAGCACACACAGCCTTGCAGCGCTGGTCTCAAACATCTGCAAGGATTTGTATGTTCTCTCTGTGTCTGCGTGGGTTTCCTCCGGGTCCTCGGTTTTTCCCACACTCAAAAATTACTGGTAGGTGATTAACTGTGAGACCCATGTGGGAGGGACCGATATTTTCTGAAAATAGACACTTGCCCATTTTCAAAAATGGTTCAAAAATACTTAAATTTTGACTTGATGGCAAAAAATTTGATCCAAACACGAAATGTTTACCTTCACTCTCCTAATGTACTACATTCACATTTGTAGAGTCACAAATGCCCCAAAATGATAGTTCACATAAATAAATCCAATAATATGACTAAACTGTAATACTAGACAGCTGCTTTTCAGCTAGACATTTTTAACAGTCACAACCTGCAAATATACAATCAACAGAATAAAAAGTAAAGGCGCCATAAAACCATAGAATAGAAAGCAGACAAACCAGCCAATGCATTTGGCAATCAACATTCAAAATTTCCTCTAAATATTACAAAATCCAGATACTTATATAAAGAAATATGGGCCACATTTATCACTTTTTGTGCGCCTAAGTGGTAGTAGTTGCGCTAAATTCTGGCGCAGTGTTTTGGCCAGAATTATCACAAGCTACAAACCTCTGTGATAAGTTAATTTTCTGCCTCTTATTAATCACTTTACTTTAAAACATTTAGGATGCGCAATGTTAGATTCAGGGCACTTACATGTGTTCCTCTAAAGCTCCTCTCCTTGCTTCTCCACAGCCAGAATGAAGATAACACTCACAGCAGCACCCAGGTGTGTGACACCGCCCAACCACCAGTGACCTCCTCAGCAGTGGCTTCTTCTCCTGGAGGGGATCCCCCAGTGCTGGTCTCCTTCTGCGCACCCCTGTAATCGCACATATCCCCCTCAGACAACCTGGTGATACTGCGCAGAATTACATGGGGGACACTTGTCTGTCGTCTGCAAACAATTCTGTAAACTTGTTGCAAACTTCTCTCTTGCTCTTGCTGTGAGCTCAGCGTTTTGCAGAATGTTTTGTAAATAGAAGGTGATGAACTGTAAATAGAGTCTGCAGCTCCTGTCTGTAATGTATCTATTAGGGCTCATTCACACGGCAGGGAGGGGGACAGTGATCTGGTCGCATAACTGCATGTATGCAGAACAGCAATGCATACCTTTATGCGGGTAGAAGTGAACGCCTTTCTACCCGCATAACTGCACGTATGCAGAACAGCAATCCAGTGCATGAATGTTTTATCATTCAATCTATGGGAGAGTGAAAATCTTCATAATGTGCATCAACGTCCGGTTTTTATGCAGAAGTAATGCAAACATTTATGCATATTCATTTGATTTTCACATTAATCACCAAATGATGCAAATGGGCAAAATCCAGTTTTTTTAATACCCAAAAATAATGCTGAAATTTTATTAACATAGGACTAAACCGACAATCTGGAGAAGCCTTGAAACCAGGAGCAGTGAGACCAACCCTGTGGATCAAGTTCCAAGAACGGAGGAACAAGTGCCAACTGTGCCGGCTGACAAGACAACCAGCTGCCGAAACAATATTTCGTATTCCAACAAGGCGGAACGACGGAGAGGGGATCCTGAAAACCGACTTCGCAACATGTGCGCTCAAGAATTTTTGAGCAGTTGAGGCAAGAAGGGAGGAGACCCCAGAGATGTGTTCTGCCGGGCACTGGTTGCAGATCTACAATCAGTACCCGCCAGAGATGAAAATGAGCTGCAAGTCGGCTCACTTGGCGTTGTACAGGTCTGCAATAATGTGGGTTACAACTTCAGGATATGTGCCAACAACTAGAGCACCATCGCCAGCGGGTTGCAGGGTTTCAACCACCGGCTCCGCTTCCTGCATCTGTTCGGCCATCTCTGCCTGCTCCACCACAGCTCCAGCTGCTCCACCTGCTCCTCATGCACACCATTATGCTTGGCCAAGCACATATGGCTACGAGAGTGCCATTACACAAATGTGCCAAGCCACAGCCAGGGATCCTCCTCTGGTCCATTTACAAGAGATTTGATGGACATTAAAGTTTTGTTCGCAGTTAATTTAAAATACAGAGTTTTAAAGTTGTATTTTCAGGAAAGTTTTTTGCATGTTAAAATTTATATTTTTTCTAATACAGTTTTAAAGTTGTTTTTTCTTGAAAGTTTTGGCATGTTAAAATTTATATTTTTGTAATACAGAGTTTTAAAAGTTGCAAAGTTGTCAGTGTCGTCATGTGTTTTGAATAATTGAGGAAAAAGCACTTAAAATTACTGTGAATGTGTGTGTATATGTGTGTGTATATATATATATATATATATATTATTATATATATGTGTGTGTTGTGTGCTCCCCCTAGGCACGACATGTCCCCCTAGGCAACGAGCATGTCCTCCCTTGGCAACGAGCATGTCCCCCTAGGCAACGAGCATGTCCCCCCTGGCAACGAGCATGTCCCCCTTGGCAACGAGCATGTCCCCCCTAGGCAACGAGCATGTCCCCCCTTGGCAACGAGCATGTCCCCCCTAGGCAACGAGCATGTCCCCCTTGGCAACGAGCATGTCCCCCCTTGCAACGAGCATTCCCCCTGGACGACAGTCCCCCCTTGGCAACGAGCATGTCCCCCCTAGGCAACGAGCATTCCCCCTTGGCAACGAGCATGGTCCCCACCCCTTGGCACGAGCATGTCCGCCTCCCCCCATGGCAACAATCCCTTTTTGTGTGTGTGTGTTTGTATTTTTTGTCTTCCAGGACCGTGCATGCTGTGGACTACTTCGGATTCGTAGGATTCCGTCGATGACTGGAATTTTTTTTTAAAAATAAATTGGTCAACGAGGGTGTGTCCGCATTTTCTTTCAATAAAACCTTCTTTTTTTTTAATTAAAAGTGTTTTTTATTTCTTCGCGAGACTCTATAATCAGCCATAATAGTGGTGCTGTCTACTTGACAGTGCTCATTATTAAGGGTTGGCCTTAGTATTTGCCATATTTTTATTTTGGCAAATTCACACTAACGCCCATACCATTACCCCGGTACCCACCGCCACCAGGGGTGCCGGGAAGAGCCAGGTACAAACCAGTACCTGACCGTCTATAGATGGTCAGGCAGTGGGGCGGCCGCAGGCTGTTATTGTTGCGCTGGAATAGCCCCCTAACAGCGGGCTATCCCAGCTCAGTAATAGCAGGCTGCTGCTGTTTTTTTGTATCTGGCTGATTTGGATTATAGGGGGGACCCCACGTCATTTTTTTCACAATTTTTTTGCAAAAAAACATTTTGTGGTGTCCCCTTTATTAATAGGGAGGACCCCATATGCTTTTTTTGACGGCTTGAAATTTTAATTGCAAAAAAAAAGTGTTGTCCCTCCTAACTGCCAAATCAGCCGTATTCCAAAAAACAGCATCAGCCTGTCATTACTGAGCTGGGATAGCCCTTAGGGGGCTTTTGCAGTGCAACAATAACAGCCTGCAGCTGCCCCAGTACCTGACCATTTATTGGTGGAGGTGGGTACCAGGGTAAGGATATTGGCATTAGTTTAAATTTGCCAAAAATAAAAAGATGGTAAACACTAAGACCAGCATGAGCACCGTCAACTATGGCAAATTATACAGTCTTGCAAAGAAAAAAAAACACTCAATAACAAAACAAAAGTTTTATTGAAAAAAACACACGTTTTTGTTAAAAAAAATGATGCTCATCAAAGGAATCCATTCACAGCATGCATGGTCCATGAATACAAAAAAAAACACACACACAAAAAATGGCTCATTGCTAACCCCTTTAACACTAGGGGAGGGTTATTGGCCAGACCATAGCCATACCTTGAGGTTAATACATTTGACAGTAGGTGTTGAATAAAAAAAAAATTGAAACAGGCACACAAATATTTTCTAAATTTTATTTGCAGAAGGAATCTAAACCTTGATGAGGGCTTTGTTAACTTCTTTGACTCTTTCTTTGGTTATAAAAACCACAAAAAAAGGGTTCAAAAAAGTGTTAAGCTCACAACCCACGTCAAGGGGCCCCATCTCTTGTGAGTCCCTACACTAACTAACCAAAATAAAAAATGTAAAAAAAAAAAAAAAAACTAAACTAGGAGACCAGAACCAATCTAGCGCCTGCTAATTGCATCTACCTGCCAAGGAACCGCACCCTCTGGGGAATTGAAGTAGGAGGCAAACTGCTCACGGATAAACAGTCCTGCTGCTACTGGTCGTCCTTGAAGAGTGCTGTCTAGGGGTATAGATGCTGTAGGATTATGTTCCTCCAGGTCACCGTCAGAAGTACCGTCATGAATTCGAACATAGTTGTGCATGATGACACAGGCTTGCACTACTAGCTTCACATTCTCCGGGTCCATCTGAATGGAGCTATGGAGAACCCGCCACTTGCTGCAAAGAAGGCCAAAGGCACACTCCACGTACCGTCTCGCACGGGTGAGCCGGTAGTTAAAAATACGCCTCCGATCATCTAAACCACGCCGAGGGAATGGACGCAGCACATGATTGGAAAGTCCAAAGCCTTCATCAGCTACTATAACATACGGTGCAGGAGGTCCTGAAGATCCAGGCAGACATCTTGGTTCTGGTAGGCTAAGCTGGTTGGATTGAAGCCGCTCACTCATTCTGGAAGCCCTGAAGACCGCTGCATCAGCAGAGCTACCATAGGCCCCAATATCAACAATTATAAACCGATAGTTGCTGTCAGCCAAAGCCAACAGGACCACCGAAAAATACTGCTTATAATTGAAAAATTGGGATCCTGAGTGAGCTGGCTTCTTCACACGGATGTGCTTCCCATCCAGCGCCCCGATGCAGTTCGGAAACTGTGCAGATTCCTGGAAACCCGCAGCAATCTGGATCCAGTCATCAGCAGTCGGCTCAGGTATCACTGCAGCTCTCAGCCGCTCCCACATCACTTTGCAGGTTGTTTGCACAATTATAGAAATGGTGGAAACGCCCAACAAGAACTCAAAATGCAGGGATGCAAATGAATTCCCAGTGGCGAGAAACCTGAAAAAGAATTAAAAATAAATAAGAAAACAGTAACAAAATTGTACTTAACCCCCCCCCCCAAAAAAAAACAACTTACCGCAGTGTCACAATTAGCCGTTCTTCAGGGGTGATGGACCGCCTCATGTTCGTATCCTGATACCGGAGCCCTGATTGCAGCTCCAAAAGAAGACAGTCAAACGTAGGTATGGACATCCGAACATAGCTATGAAACTTGTCGGGGTGCCGGCGCAGGTCAGCATACAGGTTTCTGAAGTGACCCTTCCTAGGTCGTTTGGCGACTATTGGATGAACCCAAAACCGCCTGGTCCTTCTCCGCTCCTCTTCCAGCCTAGATGAATGCATTTCAAGGTGCTGAAGAATGGCCCAGTCCAGGAATAGAGCATCCACAGGATTATATGCCATCACAGGAGCAAAAAACTGCCAGAAATCACATACAAAACAACAATGGAGTCTAAACTTTCTCTCAGTAAAGAGAAAATGAAGTCTGGGCAGGTCAGGTGACAAAATTTGGGTTGGGCCAAAACATCATTTGCCAACCCACTGTATTTTTTACAGAATACTGTGAAAATACGGGTTACATACAGGCTACATACAGATGTCATACAGCCTGTATTTGCGACCAGAATACAGCTGTAAATACAGGACAGAAAATGCATACGGCCGTGTGAATGTACCCTTATATGTTCTAGTGTCTGTAGTGTATCTAATGTATCTATTATATGTACTAGTGTCTGCAGTGTATCTAATGTATCTATTATATGTTCCAGTGTCTGGCTAAGCTCTGCTGCTAGAAATGAGCTGTTCTGCAAAGGGGCTCAGTGCTTTCTTCTCAGATAACGCCACCTTCGGGCTGGAGTGTTTTTGCGCCCGTTTGTGCGCCTAAAATGAAAACGTTGCAAGTGATGAATATCATTAGGCGTAGCAAAACATCTGGATTGGTAAGATAGATGAGGGAAAGCTGGTTATTTGTGCTGCACGGCTAGTTTGGCGTTTAATCGCAAAAATGGTGCAAAAACGGTGCGCCTGAATGAAAAGGCGCAAAAACAACAAAAAAAAAACTATTGATACATGTGGCCCAAAGTGTGTTCTTAGATAATTCTGCATAGAGAAGGGTTAAAAACATGAATATTAGTTGATATTATCCCTTCTCAAAATGTAGTAACATAAAAGGGGATTTTTTCCATTATCTGTGAGGTGCAGCAGCTCCTGTGTGCAGCTAATTCTCCCTGCAGCCTGATGGCTAAGAATCTGGAGATGGGGGGAGACACTTCAGGGGGCTGTATCTCTGGCTCTGTGACACATAGAACCTCACTTCTTTTTTCCTATGGAAGAAGAGAGTCTCCTCTTTTATATGAATTTAAATTTGTGTTTCTAAAATGTAGGAAAATGGAGATAATAACTGTTAAACTGCCGTTGGGAGTGATTTTTATATATAAGAATAGCACCTGATATTCTCACTTTAAACCTGAATATCTCTGGATCCATAGCACCTAGAAACACAATTCAAGATTCATTTGAAAGAAGAGATTCTCCCCTTTCTCCCAGGGGCCCTGGGCAATTGCCACCTTTGCCTACCCATAGCGCCGGCCCTGGCTGGCAGGAAGTGATTGTCTGTGAGCTCTGTGCAGGCACGGCAGGGTCACATAAATAAATCCACATAATATGACTAAAACTGTAATAACTAGACAGCTGCTTTTCAGCTAGACATTTTTAGACAGTCACAACCTGCAAAATATATCAATAAAACAGAATAAAAAGTAAAGGCGCCATAAAACCTATAGAATTTTGAAAGCAGACAACCAGGCCATGCATTTGGCAATCAACATTCAAAATTTCCTCTAAAATATGTACAAATCCAGATACTTATATAAAGAAAATATGGGGCCACATTTATCACTTTTGTGCGCCTAAGTGTAGTAGTTGCGCCTAAATTCTGGCGCAGTGTTTTGCCAGAATTATCACAAGCTACAACCATCTGTGATAAGTTAATTTTCTGCCTCTTATTAATCACTTTACTTTAAAACAGTTTAGGCGCAGTTTAGGCGCAGTTTAGGCGCAATGTTAGATTCGGGCACTTACATGTGATCCTGCTACAAGCTCCTCTCTGCTTCTCCCACAGCCCAGAATGAAGATAACACTCACAGCAGCACCCAGGTGTGTGACACCCTGCACCCAGTGACCTCCTCAGCCGGGGCTTCTCCTGGAGGGGATCCCCCAGTGCTGGTCTCCTGCTGCACCCCTGTAATTCTGCACAGTATCCCCCTCAGACACACTGGTGATACTGCGCAG
The DNA here is from genome assembly GCA_019512145.1 of Engystomops pustulosus. NCBI lineage: Eukaryota > Metazoa > Chordata > Amphibia > Anura > Leptodactylidae > Engystomops > Engystomops pustulosus. The sequence goes on from WNYA01000693.1 coordinate 9,136, forward strand.
AATTACATGGGGGACACTTGTCTGTCGTATCTGCAACATTCTGTAAACTTGTGCAAACTTCTCTTGCTCTTGCTGTGAGCTCAGCGTTTTGCAGAATGTTTTGTAAATAGAAGGTGATGAACTGTAAATAGAGTCTGCAGCTCCTGTCTGTAATGTATCTAATGTATCTATTATATGTTCCAGTGTCTGGCTGAGCTCTGCTGCTAGAAATGAGCTGTTCTGCAAAGGGGCTCAGTGCTTTCTTCTCAGATAACGCCACCTTCGGGCTGGAGTGTTTTTGCGCCCGTTTGTGCGCCTAAATGAAAACGTTGCAAGTGATGAATATCATTAGGCGTAGCAAAACATCTGGATTGGTAAGATAGATGAGGGAAAGCTGGTTATTTGTGCTGCACGGCTAGTTTGGCGTTTAATCGCAAAAATGGCGCAAAAACGGTGCGCCTGAATGAAAAGGCGCAAAAACAACAAAAAAAAACTATTGATACATGTGGCCCAAAGTGTGTTCTTAGATAATTCTGCATAGAGAAGGGTTAAAAACATGAATATTAGTTGATATTATCCCTTCTCAAAATGTAGTAACATATAAAGTGAATATTTCCATTATCTGTGGGGTGCAGCAGCTCCTGTGTGCAGCAAATTCTCCCTGCAGCCTGATGGCTAAGAATCTGGAGATGGGGGAGACACTTCAGGGGTCTGTACCTCTGGCTCTGTGACACATAGAACCTCACTTCTTTTTTCCTATGGAAGAAGAGAGTCTCCTCTTTTATATGAATTTAAATTTGTGTTTCTAAAATGTAGGAAAATGGAGATAATAACTGTTAAACTGCCGTTGCGAGTGATTTTTATATATAAGAATAGCACCTGATATTCTCACTTTAAACCTGAATATCTCTGGATCCATAGCACCTAGAAACAAAATTCAAGATTCATTTGAAAGAAGAGATTCTCCCCTTTCTCCCAGGGGCCCTGGGCAATTGCCACCTTTGCCTACCCATAGCGCCGGCCCTGACGCAGAGCCCTCTCCATGGGCACGCGCACCATCTCCCCTGCCGTCTATATCTTGAATCAATGAAGCTTCGGCCAGCAGGAAAAGCTGCCGATCGCTCCAGTGATATCTCTCACTGTAGGCTGCTCTGTGCTCACTAGTGCTGCCTTACACTCTCTTACTCCCTCCCCCTCCTCCCCTGCAGCCCAGAAAAGATGGTCATGCAATGTAAGATAAAGTGTTAGAATATGCGTTGCAAGGTCCCCTGCATGAATATAGTTCAGATATATACTTATTCATTTTTTGGGTGGCTCTGAGTGTTGTACCCCATTAGGAAGGTATTTGTGTGGTACTTGTAGTGCTACAGTGCTCAGAGATTAATTCATTGAATCTTTTAATCGCAGATTAATATTATTCATGTAGTACAGAGAGTCTCAGTTATTCGAATCATTACTAATTTCCTTGTATATATTTCGGAGGACCTGTTAGCTTGCACAAGCCATTTTGTTACAATTGTGCTGCTGAGAACTTTTCTTGAGTATTCCGTGTACATACTAATTATCCTGGTGACCTAGTGGACAATTTTCCCTTTGACTTTCTCCCTCCCCTGTGCCTGTCATTGGCTAGACTGTTCTAGTTGTCCATGGCAACGAGTCAGAGCACAGCTTTCAGTTTCCCACAGCTGTTTATAAAATTAAAGCTGAGCTCTGATTCGTTTCCATGGGCAACTAGAACAGTTTTACCTCAGAAACTTGATGATAAATCTCCCCCATCGTGGATGTGTGTAACTTTAGGTGCACGCTACCATTGTATAGGTAACTAAACAGATTGTAGAGGCGGTATGGTCACCAATACAGTTTTTATCCGTTATCTGAGAAATTATTGTGATTCCACAATGTTGATGCAAAACAGTCCCATAGTGGAAATATTAAACAGTAAAAAAAAATGTTTTTCAATAAAAAAATAAAAAAAATGATCAATAAAAATGCCCATAATCCCCATAACATATATAGAGACATACAATGCAAAAAACAGTCAAAATCATAACACAAATCCCACATATATTGCATCACTGCCTCCGTAACAACCCGTAGAATAAAAGTAAATAATTATTGAACACCGCTAAAAAAACTTTTAGAAACTTTTAATTATTACTTTTTGAATCCCACAAAAAATGCAATAAAAAGTGAACAAACATATGTACTCCAGAATGATAGTGTTGCAAAGTACAACATGCCCCGCAAAAAAAAAAGCCATCAAGCAGCTCCATAGCCAAAAAAGTAACAATGTTATGCCACTGGTAAGGCGGCAATGAACAAATGATTTTTTCCCACATTAGTATTTTATTTGGCAGATTTAGTAAAACATAAGAAAAATATTTAAGTCTAGTATCCCCGTAATCGTATCAACCCATAGAATAAAGAAAATATGATTAAGAAGCTATAAGGGGAACACCAAAAAAAAGTAAAAAATCCAGTACAGAATTTATGCTTTGCTACTCCTGCCCTCAAAAAAAAAGTTCCTACATTTTCAACAATAGGGGATACCAACCCCAAAATGTTAAAACTGGAAAAAGCATCTCATCCCGCATAAATGATGCTGTCACGTGGCCCCAATAACGAAAAAGCGAAAATTTTATAGCCTACAAAAGGAGGCAACGAGAAAACTAAAATCCTGGCAGCAGCAGGTCCCTCCTCTCCTTCTGCACCTCGCTGTACACCCATAAAGCAAGTAACGGACACATGTGGGGAGAAATTGCATAACAAATTGTATGGTGGGTTTTCTCTTTTTATCTTTTAGAAATGTGTAAATTTTAGGGCTAAATGAACATACAACCAACAAAATTTGACCATTCTAAATTTCACCTCCATTTTGATTCAATTAAGATGAAGAACTCAAGGGGTTAACAATATTCCTAAAAGCTGTTTCTGATAGGTTGAAGGGTGCAGATTTGAAAATCACTGTAGGCTGCTCTGTGCTCACTAGTGCTGCCTTACACTCTCTTACTCCCTCCCCCTCATCCCCTGCAGCCCGGAAACACGAGGAGAGAGACGGAACTGCAGGATCCTACAGCAGCCTGTAAAGATAAGTGTAACAGGAGGGCAGGAGCTGCTCTGTGTATATTACACAGGCAGCAGGCAGGCAGCTTTGGGACACTAAACAACTATAAGTCCTTATTGTTTAGTGTCCCAAACTGCCCTGTATGACAGCTTCCCATGGCCACATATATACTGCCCTTGGCCCAGATCTCTTGTCTTGTTGCTGTGCCATGCTGCCAGTGACCCTGGGGTGCACTACACTGCCCTCACTGACAGCATGGCACAGGTGCCCAGTGCTCAGGACCAAGCGAGATATATATATATATGGCCACAGACAGCTGTCATATGGGGACATTTGTTCAAAAATTCACCTGCCTGATTCCATGTAACTTTGTAATTCAGTGCACTGGATAGTGATCCTCATTGGATGGGGGTAGTGTTCCTCGGTGGATGGGGGTAGTGTTCCTCACTGGATGGGGGTAGTGTTCCTCAGTGGATGGGGGTAGTGTTCCTCACTGGATGGGGGTAGTGTTCCTCAGTGGATGGGGGTAGTGTTCCTCAGTGGATGGGGGTAGTGTTCCTCAGTGGATGGGGGTAGTGTTCCTCAGTGGATGGGGGTAGTGTTCCTCACTGGATGGGGGTAGTGCTCCTCACTGGATGGGGGTAGTGATCCTCACTGGATGGGGGTAGTGTTCCTCACTGGGTGGGGGTAGTGATCCTCACTGGATGGGAGTAGTGATCCTCACTGGATGGGGGTAGTGTCCCTCACTGGATGGGGGTAGTGTTCCTCACTGGATGGGAGTAGTGATCCTCACCGGGTGGGGGTAGTGTTCCTCACTGGATGGGAGTAGTGATCCTCACTGGGTGGGGGTAGTGTTCCCCGCTGTATTTGCTCCTGCTTTGTGATATAATTGGTGATGTTGGACTTTCTTTAGTGGTCTGTTTATTATCAGTATGGTGGTATTTATCTTGTTGTACTGGTAATGGTCATCATGTGGCAGTATTATATGTCCCTTATAGAGGGGGATTGTTGGTAATTATAGGCTCAATTGGCACTCTGCAATGATAGCGTAGACTTTGGTTTGCAGTTTGGGCACTTGGTCTCTAAAAGGTTTGCCATCACTGTGTTAGAGCGTAACAAAGGTATAACCTCCTATAGTGACACAGGGCATATTGTAAAAATCAGGCCTGCTCCTAAGGCCCCAAAATGGTTTAGACCAGAAGGGGTTAAACTGGGCAAAAGAAATTCTTCATATTGACCCGTGTATAAGCCGAGATGATGTTTTTCACATTTTTTGTGCTGAAAAACACAAGTATATACGGTAGTTAAGCAGCAGGGATTACTTATTTAAGGAAAGCAGCATGACTTTGACTCCATTCTTCTAAAAGGACAACGCCCCCTTTCTCTAGGATTGCCAGGGAACCCGTCACTGAGAAAAATCATACTTATTACTTATATTTTTATTTTCAGTAAAGATAATTCTAACATTTAAAGTGTTTTCCGTAGTTATCTGGCCAAAACTAGTTTTTATCACAGCATGAAAACAATTTCAACGATACCTATACCATCCTGCTGGCATCTACCTAGCCTGAGATCTAACTTGTTATATCTATCAGCCCTACATGTAAAATCCTCTACATTTTCTGCTTAAGTAGGAGGGCACTTCCTGTTTTGGACATCAGCTAAGGCAGTGGTGGCGAACCTATGGCACACGTGCCACGGAGGGCACGCAGAGCTCTCTCCATGGGCACATGCACCATCTCCCCTGCCGTCTATGTCTTGAATCAATGAAGCTTCGGCCAGCAGGAAAAGCTGCCGAGTGCTCCAGTGATATCTCTCACTGTAGGCTGCTCTGTGCTCACTAGTGCTGCCTTACACTCTCTTACTCCCTCCCCCTGCAGCCCGGAAACACAAGGTGAGAGATGGAACTGCAGGAGCTGCTCTGTGTATATGTCACAGGCAGCAGACAGGCAGCTTTGGGACACTAAACAACTATAGGTCCTTATTGTTTAGTGTCCCAAACTGCCCTGTATGACAGCTTCCCATGGCCACATATATACTGCCCTTGGCCCATATCTCTTGTCTTGTTGCTGTGCCATGCTGCCATTGACCCTGGGGTGCACTACACTGCCCTCACTGACAGCATGGCACAGGTGCCCAGAGCTCAGGACCAAGGGAGATATATATATATGGCCACAGACGGCTGTCATATAGGGACATTTGATCGAAAATTCACCTGCCTGATTCCATGTAACTTTGTAATTCAGTGCACCCACACTCGCTGTGTGGGGGTAGTGTTCCTCAAAGCGCGAATAAGTATATACGCCAGCCACGCAAGTGACCTCCCAGTGACCCCCTCCCCTCACAGTTGTGGCTTCTCCTGGAGGGGATCCCCCCCCGTGCTGTGTGTCACACTTGACGGGGGCAACTGACCCGCAAGCCCCCTAGATAATTTGTCTTGCACAGTATCCTCCCTCAGTAATAATTCTTTTGACACAACTCGTGGGATACTGCGCAGAAATTACATGGGGACACTTGTCTGTCGTCATCTGCAATCACAAACATATCCTGTAAACTTCAGGTTGACAAAGCCCATGCTTCGGATTGCCTCCTATTATCTTCTGTGAGCCTCAGGCAGTTTTTGCAAGAATGGTTTTTTGTTTGTAAATAGAAGGTGATGAATACCTGTAAATGAAGCAGTCACTTGCAGCGCTCCGATCGTAATGTGGTAGATCTATTTAGGGCGCGTCATTTCAAAGTGTGGCTTACGGCAAGAGAGGGCGTGGGTGGGAGAACCTGTCAAGATGATCCCTGTTGCTGGGGCCTTGGATGTTCGTGCTATCACAATCTCGGAATGTATGCAGAACAGCAATGCCGGCATAACCGGTTATTAGCAGGTGATGTAAGAAGTGAACACGGCACTTTCCGTCTACCGCTAACTGCAACATTGATATGCATGGAAACAAGCAAGATTCCAGTTGGCGATTAAATAGTTTTTTAATCATTAGGGTCCCAACAAGTCTTCATTATGGGGACTGGTGGATAAATCTTTCTAGAACATTAAATGTTGCATCAACGTATAGCTGGGTTTTTATGCGAAGTAATTGCAAACTATTTGAATGTGCAGATAATTCATACAGTTGAATTTTTCAGCATATAATATCCAGCATGGTAATGCAAATGGCAAATCGCAGTTTTTTAAAAAAAATACCCCAATAAAATTAATGCTGAAATTTTTTTTATTAAACATAGGATCATATCCGCAAATCTGAGGAAAGCCTTGAACCCAGGAGCAGTGAGGACACAACCCTCTTGTGGATCAAGTTTCCAAGAACTGAGGGAACGTGCCAACCTGTTGGTCCGGCTGACACAGAATCAAACAAACCCAGCTGCCGAAACCAATTATTTCGTATTTCCAACACAGGCGGAACATACGGAGGAGGAATCTCTGAAAAAACCGTCTTTCGCAACAATTTTTGCGCTTCAAGAAATTTTTGAGCAGTTTGAGGCATCGAAGGGAGGAAGACCCCAGAATGAATGATTTTTTTCTGCCCGGGCACTTGGGTTGCAGATCTACAAATCACAGTAAACCACCAAACCCCAGTAACCCTACCAGCCAAAGAAGATTTGAAAATGAGCTGCAAGTCGGCTCTAACTTTTGCGTGTAACAGGTTACTGCAATACAAATGGTTGGGTTTACAAATCACTTTCCAGGAAATGTGCCAAAACAATAGAGCACCATCCGAGTCCGATCCAGCCCTGGGTTGCAGGGTTTCAAACCACCCTGGCTCGCTTTCCCTGCATCTGTTTTGTTTTTCGGCCATCTCCCCTGCCCTGTCTCCCCAAGCTCCACGGCTGCCTCCCCTGCTCCTACATTGAGGCAACCGCAAATTCCCTCTTACTCTTTTTTATGCCTTCTGGCCAAGCACATATGGCTATACGTCAGAGTGGCCATTACACAAATGTGCCCGCCACAGCCCATGCTCTGATCCTCCTTCGCTCTGGTCCATTTACAAGGAGATTTGATGGACTATTCTTAAAGTTTTATGTTTTCGCAGTTTAATTTTAAAAAAATCAGAAGGTTTTTAAAAAAGTTGTATTTTTCAGGAAAAGTTTTTTTTTGGCATGTTAAAATTTATAATTTGTTTTTTTCTAATTACAAGTTTTAAAAGTGTGTTTTTCTTGAAAGTTTTGGCATGTTAAAAATTTATATTGTTTATTTTAAGAACAGAGTTTTAAAAAAAGTTGCAAAGTTGTCAGTAGTCGTCCATGTGTTTTGAATAATTGAGGAAAAATCACTTAACCAATTACTGTGAATGGTGGCTGTGTTATAGGTGTGTGTAATATACATATAATATATATATATATATTTAAATATGATTATACTGGTATTATTATTTAATTTTTTTTCCATTTAACTTATGATTTGATTATATTTTTTTTTTGCTCGGTTTTCGATTGTCTATATTCTTTCTTTATGTCTCTCTTCCTTTACTTTGGGTTTCTGCTAGGACTTCTCTACTGTTTTTTTTGTAGTCAAGTGCATCTCTTTTTCTCATGGTCCTGTTCTCTTTCTTCTTTGCGCTCTCGTTCCTCTAGCTCTCTATGCTTTTTTCTTGTCAGCGTATTCTCCCCTGTTGCCTTTTTTTTTCTGTCTTCTCCCTCTCTCTTTTCTTTGGCCCTTTCCTCTCTTACTTTGCTTCTCTTTTTGCTATTCCTCTCTTCTTATGTTTGTGTGTGCTTTGCCCCTAAAAACTCCCCACCCTCCAACGAGCAACAGTCCCCCCCTAGGCCCAGACGGAGCAATTGGCGTCCGCGTAGACCCTTAGCAACGAGCATGAAGTCCCCCCCTAGGCCACACCACGATCGATGTCCCCCCCCCTAGGGCCAACGAGCTATTGCTTTCCCCCCTTTGGCAACGACTATGTCCACCCCTAGGCAACGAGCTATGTCCCCCCCCCTTGGCAAACGATTCATTAGTCCCCCCCCCCTAGGCAACGAGCAATGTCCCTCGCCCTTGGCAATAACGAGCAATAGTCCCCCCTTAGGCGCACAACCGACGCAATGGTCCCCCCCCACTTGGGCAAAACGGGATCCATGTCCCCGCCCCCCCCCCTTGGCAACTGAGCATGGTCCCCCTAGGTCAAAACGAGCTGTCCCCCACGACCCCCTTGGGCAACGAGCCATGGTCCCCCACTACTATTTCCGCCCACGAGCATCTTGCTTCGCACTCACGACTCCCCTTGGGCAACGAGCATGTCCCGCCTCCCCCCCCAAATGGCAACAAATCCCAATTCCCTTTTTTTGTGTGTGTGTGTTTGTATTTTTGTCTTCCCAGGACCGTGCCAATTCTGATCTTGGTGACTACTTACTTGTTAGTTCAGGAATTCCGTAGGATTCCGCGATGACTGGATTTTTTTTTTTTTACATAAAAATAAATTGGTACAAACAGAGGGCTGGTGTTTCCGCATTTTCTTTTTTTTTTCAATAAACCTGGCCTTTTTTTTTTTTTTAATTAAAACTGTTTTTCATTTCTTTCTTTCTTGCTTTTCTTTCTATTCTCCTTTTCTTTTCTTCTTCGCGAGACTCTATCAAGTCCAAGCCATAATATGTGGTGCCTGATCTACTTGAAAACAGTGCTCATTATTAAGAAGGGTTTTTGGCCTTAGTATTTTTTGCCCATATTTTTTTATTTGGGCAATTCACAAAAACTAACGCCCCATGACCATTACCCACCCACCGGTAACCCACCCGCCCAACCAGGGTGCCGGGAAGACCCAGGTTACAACCAGTACCTGACGTCTATAGATGTCAGGCAGTTGGGGCGGCCCCCGCAGGCCCTGGTTTAATTGGTTGCGCTGGAAATAATACGCCCCCTACAGCGGGGCCTATCCAAGCTTCACGTAAATAGCAGGCTGCCCACTTGCTGTTTTTTTGTATCTGGCCTTGATTTGGATTTAGTGGGGGGACCCCACGTCATGTTTTTATTTTTTTTTTTCCAACAATTTTTTTTGGCAAAAAACATTTTTGTGGGGTTTTCCCGCCACTTTTAATTAATAGGAGGACCCCATTAAATGCCTTTTTTTGACTGCCTTGAAATTTTAAAATTGCAAAAAAAAAGTGTTGGTCCCTCCTAATCACTGCCAATCAGCGTATTCCAAAAAACAGCAATCACCCTGTTCCATTACTTGAGCTGGGATAGCCCCTTAGGGTGGGCTTTTTTGCAGTGCAACCCATAACAGCCCTGCCAGCTGCCCAGTACCTGAAACAATTTTTATTGGTGGGTGGGTACCAGGGTAGGATAATTGGCATTTTATTCTTAAATTTGCCAAAAATAAACAGATGGTAAACACTAAGACCCAGCATGAGCAACCGGCAACTATTATGGGGCGCGTGAAATTATAACATCTGCAAAGAAAAAAACACTCAATAACAAAAACAAAACAAAAGTTTTAACATTTGAAAAAAAACAAACGTTTTTGTGTTAAAAAAAATGATTGCTCATACAACAGGAATCCATTACACACAGCATGCATGGTCCATAGAAATACAAAAAAAAACCAACACACACACAAAATGTGGCTCCATTGCCTAAACCGCCCTTTCTAAAACACTAGGGGAGGTTATTGCCAGACCATAGCCATACACCTTGAGGTTAATACATTTGACGTAGGTTTGAATAAAAAAAAAAATTGAAACATCACAACAAATATTTTTCTAAATTTTTTTATTTGCAAGAAGGAATCTAAACCTTGATGAGGCTCTTTTGTTATTTAACTTCTTTGAACTCTTTTTTTTTGGTGTTATAAAAACCACAAAAAAAAAAGGGTTTCAAAAAAGTGTTAAGCTCACAAAACCACCCACGTCAAGGGGCCCCATCAGCTTGTGAGTCCCTACACTAACTTAACCAAATTAAAAAATGGTAAAAAAAAAAAAAAAAAAACTAAATAGGAGACCAGAAAAACCACTCTAAGCGCCTGCTAATTTGCATCCTACCCTGCCAATGAAAACCGCACCCATCTGGGGGAATTGAAGTAGAGGCCAAACTGCTCACGCGATAAAACAAGTCCCCTGCTGCTACCTGGTCGTCCTTGAAGGAGTGCTTTCCTAGGGGTTATAGATGCTGTAAGGATTAATGTTTCCTCCGAGGTTCCACCGGTTCAAGAAGTTCCGTCGATGACAATTCGAACCATAGTTGTGCATGATGACACCGGCTTGCACTACTAGCTTCACATCTCCCCGGGTCCACTCTGAATGGAGCTATGGAGAACCCGCCACTTTCTCTGCTGCAAAGACTGCCCAAAAGGCAACAGCTCTCCACGTCACACGTTCTCGCACGGGGGTTAGCCGGTAGTTAAAAAATAACGCCCTCCGATCATCTAAACCACGCCGGAGGGAATGTAGACGCAGCACAAGATTGTGAAAAGTCCCAAAGCCCTTCCATCAGCTACTATAAGCTATAACATACGGTGCAGGAGGTCCCACTGGAAGATCCGAGGCAGGCAGACATCTTGGTTCTGGTAGTCTAAGCCTGGGTTGGATTTGAAGCCGTCCACACGTCATTCTGAAGGCCCTGAAGACTCAGAAGACACGCTGCATCAGCAGAGCTAACCATAAGGCCTCCAATATACAACACATTATAAACCGATAGTTGCTTGTCGCCAAACGCCCAAACAGGACCACCGAAAAATACTGCTTATAATTGGAAAAATTGGGAACATCCTGATGATCTGGGGCCTTCTTTCACAACGGATGTGCTTTTCCCATCCAGCCGCCCCGAGGAGCCAGTTTTCGGAACACTGCTGTGCAGATTCCTGGAAACCCGCATCAATCTCTGGGATCCAGTTTTCATCAGCAGTCGGCCCAGGTAATCACTGCAGCCTCTCAGCTCAGCCCGGCTCCCCCACCATCAACTACTTTGGCAGGTTGTTTCACAATTATAGAAAATGGCCTGAAACGCCCAACAATAACTCAAAATCAGGTGCAAATTGAATTCCCCAGTGGTCGAGACAACCTGAAAAAGAATTAAACAAAATAAATAGAAAACAGTAACAAAAAATTGTAGCTAACAAACAACCCCCCCCCCCCCCAAAAAAAAAAAAACAACTTAATACCGCAGTGATCCACAAAAATTAGAGACCTGTTTCTTTTCATCAAGGGGTGAATGGAGTAACCGCCTCATGTTCGTATTTCCTGATACCGGAGCCCCTGATTGCAGCTCCAAAAGAGACAGTCCAACTTAGTTATGGAATCCTAACTAGCTTTGAAAACTTGTCGGGGTGCCGGAGCAGGTCAGCCATTACAAGGTTTCTGAAGTGACCCTTCCTAGGTCGTTTGGCGACTAATTTGTTAACCCAAAACCCGCCTGGTATTCCTTCCCTCCTCGCGCCCCCTCCTTTTCCTTCGTCTTTCCAGCCTAGATGAATGCCATTTTCAAGGTGCTGGAAGGAAATGGCCCAGTCCAGGAATAGAGCATCAGCAGATTCTATGCTTCACTATCCTACAGGAGCAAACAACTAGCCAGAAACTCACATACAAAACAACAATGGAGTCTAAAAACTTTTTCTCTCAGTAAATAGAAAATGAAGTCTGGGCATGTCAGGTATACAAAATTTTGGGTTTCTTAGGCCCCAAACATCATTTTGCACAACCCCACTGTAATTTTTTTACAGAAAGACTGTGAAAATACGGGTTTACACTATACAGGCTCATAACAGATGTCATACAGCCTGTATTTGGGCTCGACCCGAGAATACAGCTTGTAATACATGACAGAAAATGAGCGGCCCGCGGGTGGTGAATGTACCCCTTTTATAATGCATTCTAAGGTGTCCCCTGTAGTGTAATCTAATGTATCTAGTTATATGTACTAGTGTCTGCCAGTGATCTAATGTATTAATTATATTGTTCCAGTGTCCTGGCTAAGCCCTCTGCTCTTGCTGAGAAATGAGCTGTTTTCTGCAAAGGGGCTCGTGCTTTCCTTCTCCGAGATAACCGGCCACCTTTCGGGCTGGAGTGTTTTTTTTTTTTTGTTTTTTTTTGCCGCGGGCCCCTAAGTGTTTTGTCGCAGCTAAAACATGAAAACTTGCAAGTGATGCAATATCTATTAGGCCGATAAGCAAAAAAACTTCTTTCACTTGATTGGCTAGGAATAGATGAGGGAAAGCTGGTTTTATTTGGTGCTGCAGCACGGCTGTTTTTGGTGGGGCACTAGGGAGTTTAAAAATCGCAGACACAAAATGGTGCAAAACGGTGCGCACTGAAATGAAACGGCGCAAAAAACCAACAAAAAAAAAACTATTTATTCATGTGGCCCAAAGTTGTGTTCCTGAGATAATTCTTGCATATAGAATGGTTTAAAAAACAAAAAACATGAATATTAGTTGATAAAATTATCCCTATCTCAAAATGTTAAGTACACATTAAAAATGGGGATTTTTTTTCCATTATCTGTGAGTGTTCAGCAGCGTCCTGTTGTGCAGCTACATTCTCCCTGCAACCAGCCTGAAATGGCTAAGAATCTGGAGGATGGGGGGGGAAGACACTTCAGGGGGCTGTTAATCTCTGGCCTCTGAGACAAACATAGAACCTTCACTTCTTTTTTCCTATGGAAGAAAGAGCGTCCTCCTCTTGTTTATTTTTGATATAATGACTTTTTAAATTTTGTTGGTTTCTAAAATTTAGGAAAAAAATGAGATATAACTGTAAAAAAACTGGCCGTTGGGATTGATTTTTTTAAATATATAAAGAATAACAACCTGATATTCCTTCCTCACTTAAAAAACCCTGAATACTCTATGGAATCCATAGCCCTAGAAAACAAAATTCAAGATTCATTTGAAAGAGAGTTCCACCCCCCTTTCTCTTTCTTCTTCCCTTTTTTATCTCCTTCCCTCTCCCAGGGGCCCTGGGCAATTGCCACCTTTGCACTACCCATAAGCCTCCGGCCCTGACAGCAGATCCTCCTCCATGGGCAACGCGCGCACCATATCGGTCCCTGCCGTCTATATCCTTGATCAATGAATGTGCTCTTTTCGTCCCAGCAGAAAAGCTGCCGATTTCTGCTCCGAGCAGCATCCACTGATATCATCCTCACTGTATGCCTTGCTCTGTTGTTCACGAAGTGCTATGCCTTATATCACTCCTCTTTACTCCTCCCCCTGCCAGCCCAGAAAGACGGATACTGGCAGTAAAAACAAGCGGGCCCGCTCCTCGCGCCGCCACCTCTCCACTTTCGTCCTCCAGCAGCCCACAGTTTCGCTCGCAGGAGCCTACAAGCAGCCCTGTAAATATTGGAACAGGAGGCAGGGAGCGGCTCTTTGGTAATATGTCACAGGCAGCAGGCAGGGAGCTTTGGGAACAGTATTAAAACAACTAGTAGTGCTTATTGTTTTAGTGTCCCAAACTGCCCCTGTGGGACCGCTCCTTTCTCTTCCCCATGTGCCGTGCACTACTATATCTGCCCATAACTTATAACTTCTCTTAACTGAGCACCTTGGCCCCAGATCTCTTGTCTTGTTTGCTGTGCCATGGCTGCCAGTGACCACCCATGGGGTGGCACTAACACTAAAAATTACAAAAAACTGCCCTCACTTGATCCCAGCATGGCACTAAGGTGCCCAGAGAAAAAAAGAGCCTCCAGGTCAACGCAAGGGATATATTTATATATTTGGGCACAGAGACGGCTGTCATATGGGGACATTTTCAATTTGAAAAATCGAAAATTCACATGCCTGATTCTTCCATGTAACTTTTTGTAATTCAGTGCAACCCCACATGCCTTCGCTGTTGTGGTAGTTGTTCCTCAGTTTGTGGATGGGGGTAAGTATTGTCTTAGTCGCCGATTCTCCCAGCCCGGTTTATTTGCTCCCTGCCCGTTGTGATATAATTTTGGTGCATGTTCTTACTGGTCTTATCCTTCCTTCGGTCTTTCTATGGTGGTCTGTTTATTATCAGTATGGTGGTATTTATCTTGTTGTACTGGTAATGGTCATCATGTGGCAGTATTATATATCCCTTATAGAGGGGGATTGTCGGTAATTATAGGCTCAATAGCCGGGTTGGCACTCTGCAATGATAGCGTAGACTTTGGTTTGCAGTTTGGGCACTTGGTCTCTAAAAGGTTCGCCATCACTGGGGTATAGTGTGCAACTCAGTATATTTCAAAGTATAAAAAAGTTATTGGCGCCAGAATGCAAAATCCCCCCAAAAAATTTTGTACAGGAGGTTTTAATATTTTTAAATGTATGAAGACATTATAAAACCTGTATAAATTTGGTCTCCCCGTAATCGCACCGACCCAAAGAATAAAGCAGACATGTCATTTGGGGCGCTCAGTGAAATCTGTAAGATCCAAGCTCACAAGAATACGGCGTTTTTTTT
>WNYA01000693.1:25769-48070 GCA_019512145.1 Engystomops pustulosus
AATCCTCTCCTGTGTGATACTGACTGCTGAGCTGTGTATCTAATCCTATCCTGTGTGATACTGCTGAGCTGTGTATCTAATCCTATCCTGTGTGATACTGCCTGCTGAGCTGTGTATCTAATCCTATCCTGTGTGATACTGACTGCTGAGCTGTGTATCTAATCCTATCCTGTGTGATACTGACTGTTGAGCTGTGTATCCAATCCTGCCATGTGTGATACTTCTGCTTGAAGCATTTAATAGGAGACATTTGTTCTGTTACTTCTCCAGGGGACGGATTATTTTTGGACAATTATTACATCTTTTTCATGTTACTATAGTAACAAAAATACTAAAGTTGGAACTAAAAACAATAAAATAAAATGCAATCTTGACCATTGTTCCCTCTGTGATCAGTGTGTACGGGGGTGTATGGGGTGTATGGGGGTATATGGGGGTCTACAGCCGCTGGGACCCTCCGCCTGGATATTAGGCCCAGATTTTGTTGCAGTTTCTTGGACAAAAAAATTTTCATTATGTAGAATTTAAATGTAAAAGTTGAAGTGTTTCCGTTTAGTAACCACAAGCTGGACGACGTTGTTTCTAGCAAGTGTTTCAATTCCGAGGGCGGGGCTTATGTAAATTCATACTGGCGGACATTTCTGGAAGGTTCCGTGTCTGACAGATATTCCTAGTCCCTGTGGTAGATCTCTAGTCACATGATTACAGGGGCAGGACACCCATGTATTAGGGACGTCCTCTGTAATGGGGTTTGACTAAGTGGGGACAGGCCCATCAGAGGATCCCAAGGGGGACAGGCCCATCAGAGGATCCCAAGGGGGACAGGCCCATCAGAGGATCCCAAGGGGGACAGGCCCATCACTGTGTGATACTGACTGCTGAGCTGTGTATCTAATCCTATCCTGTGTAATACTGACTGCTGAGCTGTGTATCTATCCTGTGTGATACTGCTGAGCTGTGTATCTGATCCTATCCTGTGTGATACTGACTGCTGAGCTGTGTATCTAATCCTATCCTGTGTGATACAGTCTGCTGAGCTGTGTATCTAATCCTATCCTTGTGTGATACTGCTTAGCTGTGTATCTAATCCTCTCCTGTGTCTGTTTTTTGCCGAAGATTCTCCCTAGTAATCTATAAATTTGGACTTTGCAAAGGCATTTGACACTGTCCCTCATAGACGCCTGATATTAGATACATAGCTCAGCAGTATCACACAGGAGAGGATTAGATACACAGCTATGCAGTATCACACAGGAGAGGATTAGATACATGGCGGAGCAGTATCACATATGATAGGATTAGATACAAAGCACAGCAGACAGTATCACACATGGCAGGATTACATGAAAGAAGGAGGGAGGGTGCAGGGTCTTGCTCGAAGTTGGGGAGGACCCCAGTGAATGAAATCACTTTAAAGGGTATAAAACAAATTACAACCAGTGATTTGAAAATATAAACTTGCTTTTTTATTGTAGATTTAAACAGAGAAAGAGTGTTATGGAGTCTTTTATAAATGTGATTGTAGCCTCTGCATAGATGGTCAGTCTATAAATACAGAGAAAGATGATTGAGCGTATAGGAATCTGCTATAGGTGACCTGAAAATATGACGTGAATTTTCTATCTAGGGCTCACCTTGTATATTGTATGTATTTCTCAAAGATCATAACGTAAAGTAAGTCCATGTGACTCCTTATGAAAATACCGGAGATGATTCACCTTGGCCTTTGTTAGAATAGTCAATCACGGTCTTAGGTGAGGAGGGTAAAGATCCATGAAGGGTACATAGAGTGCAGAAAAGAAGGGTGAATGATGGCTATTAGTCCATCTGGGCTCGGGTCTTGTTGACGTAATAGTCATATAAAGTCCCTGCACAAGCCCCATTTAGGACAAAGCCTATCACACCCTAATGGCCTAGCCTCAGAACTATGGTCCTATAGCTGGCCCTATTACAGACCTATTCAACAGGTATAGTCAGGTTTAAAACCTTTGGCGTCATACACGGTCACAGGTAAGTGAAAAACTGTGTCATAGAGTGTGTATCACATATAGGGTATGGAACCCAAATCCCGACATGGCTTGTTTCGCCCTATTGGGCTCATGAGGGGAACGCTGGGTTCTTCAGAAAATGCCCTTAGCTCCGTAGGGGGTAACAAGGGAGTAGAAAAGGAAGCCAGGCAGTGTAAGGAGTAAGTATTGAGCTCCTAGTGGCAGCCGTGCAAACCAGTGGGTTAGATACACAACTCAGCACAGTATCACACAGCATAGGATTAGATACACAGCTCAGCAGACAGTATCACACAGGATGGGATTAGATACACAGCTCAGCAGTCAGTATCACACAGGATAGGCTTAGATACACAGCCCAGCAGACAGTATCACACAGGAGAGGATTAGATACACAGCTCAGCAGACCGTATCACACAGGATAGGATTAGATACACAGCTCAACAGAAACACACAGGATAGGATTAGATACACAGCTCAACAGAAACACACAGGATCGGATTAGATACACAGCTCAACAGACAGTATCACACATGGTGGGATTAGATACACAGCTCAGCAGTCAGTGTCACACAGGATAGGATTAGATACACAACTCAGCACGGTATCATACAGGATAGGATTAGATACACAGCTCAGCAGACAGTATCACACAGGATAGGATTAGATACACAGCTCAGCAGTCAGTATCACACAGGATAGGATTAGATGCACAGCTCAGCAGACAGTGTCACACAGGATAGGATTAGATACACAGCTCAGCAGTCAGTATCACACATGGCAGGATTAGATACACAGCTCAGCAGACAGTATCACACAGGATAGGATTAGATACACAGCTCAGCAGACAGTATCACACAGGATAGGATTCGATACACAGCTCAACAGAAACACACAGGATAGGATTAGATACACAGCTCAACAGACAGTATCACACATGGTGGGATTAGATGCACAGCTCAGCAGTCAGTATCACACAGGATAGGATTAGATACACAGCTCAGCAGTCAGTATCACACAGGATAGGATTAGATACACAGTTCAGCAGTATCACACAGGATAGGATTAGATACACAGCTCAACAGACAGTATCACACATGGTGGGATTAGATACACAGCTCAGCAGTCAGTATCACACAGCTCTGCAGTTTTACACAGGATAGGATTAGATACACAGCTTTGCAGACAGGATTAGATACACAGCTCAGCAACAGTATGACACAGAATTGGAGCTGTGTATCTAATCCCTTCATGTGTAATACAGTCTGCTGAGCTGTGTATCTAATCCCATCATGTGTGATACAGTCTGCTGAGCTGTGTATCTAATCCTATCCTGTGTGATACTGCGGAGCTGTGTATCTAATCCTCTCCTGTGTGATACAGTCTGCGGATACCTCCCTCACATCTCCTCTTATTCTTACAGGTTGGGTAATAATAATCTCCCAGACACGTCCTGCGTCCCGTTGGCTTCTGTGATAAGGAATAATCCGGACCTGAAGATACTTGTCCTGTCTGGTAACCGCCTGTCTGGTCCTGACCTCAGTGTCCTGCTGGAAGCTCTGTCTGGTCTCTGCAGGATGGAGAGATTACAGTAAGTATAAGATAGAATGAAGTTTCTCCCAGTAATAGACACATAGGGGCAGATTTACTTACCCGGTCCATTCGCGATCCAGCGGCGCGTTCTCTGCGGTGGATTCTGGTCCGGCCGGGATTCATTAAGGCAGTTCCTCCGACGTCCACCAGGTGTCGCTGCTGCGCTGAAGTCCGCTGGAATGCACTCAAGTTCACCGGCCTATTCCTGGTGAAGGTAAGCGCGAGTCCCGCAACACTTTTTGTTTTTTAAATGCGGCGGTTTTTACGAATCCGTTGGGTTTCCGTTCGGCCACGCCCCCCCGATTTCCGTTGCGTGCATGCCCGCGCCGATGCGCCAAAATCATATCGCGTGCGCCAAAATTCAGGGGCAATACAGGGAAAATCGGAAATATTCGGGTAACACGTCGGGAAAACGCGAATCAGGCCCTTAGTAAATGACCTTCAAATGGGGCAGATTTACTTACCCGTTTGGGATTCACTAAGGTAGTTCCTCCAACGTCCACCAGGTGTCGCTGCTGCGCTGAAGTTCATCAGAATGCACTGAACTTCACCGTCCTATTGTGGGTGCAGGTAAGTGCGTGTCGAGTGACACTTTTTTTTAATGCGGCGGTTTTTCCAAATCAGTCAGGTTTTTTTAATGGCCACGCCCCCCGATTTCCGTCGTGTGCATGCCAGGGCCGATGCGCCACAATCGGATCGCGTGCGCCAAAATCCCGGGGAAATATAGTGAAAATCTACACAAATCGGAAATATTTGGGTAATACGTCGGGAAAACACGAATCGGGCCCTTAGTAAATGACCCCCTTTGTCTCTTGTGTCTGTAATAGAGGAGAGGAAGATACATTATTAGGAGCTGACTATAGCGCCCCCCAGAGGTAACATACAATATTGCAGGACTGGAGAGGAGACACTGAGCTGTGGATGACGAGCCCCGGCCTTGTCCTTCTCTTATCTCTGTGATCCGGTAATACAGGAGCCGCACATGATGGTGATGGGGGAGGCCGGGGACACCCTGCACCCACATATCATTTCCAGCACCCAAAGTCTTACAGGACAGGAAGGTGCAGAGTTATTCCCCATCACCTCTAGGGGGCGCTGTATGTACAACCCCCTGACAGCACTGTGTGATAATATAGGACGATAATAACATAAATATACAAGCAGCAGGGGGGCCCAGCATCTCCCAGTCAGGGGCCCCAAAATTTTTACTGTCTCTGAGTATGGAGGTAGGTGGTCCAGGTACCTACCTGATATACATGACATGTAAGGAAGAGGCATAGTCCCGGGGGCACTTGTAGTAGAAATCAGCCGCTGGGACATAAACACATTTCAGGGAAGATTTTTCTCCCTTTTTCATTATCAAGAGGGCTCATGTAGATGGGCGTTTTTGATGTCCGTATACTATCCTTTTTTTTGCGGATGGCAAACGGACCCACTGTTTCCTATGGGTCTGTTCTCATGTCCTTTTTCACGGATGTGCAGACAGTGAGAAAAAAAGTGCAGCATGCGTTATTGTGTCTCGCATGCGGACCACGTACATCCATAGAAGTCAATGTATCCGCAAAAAAATGGACGGCATACGGAGGTCATGCATGTGCCGAGTGTTATTTCTTCAAATGTTGCAACCAACTGGGCGGAGCAAGAAGTAAATTAGAAACCCATCAGCTTTTTTTGAATCTGAGAAAATAACGGATGGGGTACGGATACAATATGGACTGATCAGACATCACGTCAGCATTTTTTGCAGATGAGCAGTGGAAACGCCCGTCTGAATGAGCCCTTATTTTTTGTATATGGTTACATTCAAACGGCCGTCTGGGGGGGGGGATGCATATGCTCTATCTTTCCCCTTGTGTGCAGCGCTTTTCTCTATGGAGGGGGGAGGGGGCTGCGGCTGGTCCGACATACAGCTGTGTGAATGTAACTTATACATATTTATTCATTTAATGTAACTGTAATATATGATTAAAATATTATTCAAATCTCCATAATAATCATAATCGTCTTCATAATAATAATCTCAATTATAATAATCTCTAAGAAGATCCATCTCTATGTATCAGTGTATTCAGCCTGTGTCACAGTGTAACAGTGAAGCTCTTACTTACATGAAATCCTCCCATAGACCACCACTAAGCCCATAGCCTAGTGGATAGAGGCTCAGTCTCTCTATGGCATAGGGTGGAGGTTGTGGGTTCTTCAAGTCTTGTGTCTGGGGAAGACCTGGGAGATGTAGAGACCCATATATGGACAGATGGTGATATCTCCCTGCTGACGTGGTCCCTGCTCTGCCTCTAACCCGACACATCTCTTCCCGATGTCTGCCTTGCAGACAGATAGAAGTCTGTGGAAGTCGTTCAGTACCGCACGTAACAGAAACCTGGTATTGAACCATTCTGGCTATAAGTACTGAGATTTCAATGCATCGTGCAACCCTAGACAGAATTAGATACACAACTCAGCAGACAGTATAACACAGGAGAGGATTAGATACACAGCTCAGCAGGCAGTATCACACAGGATAGGATTAGATACACAGCTCAGCAGTCAGTATCACACAGGATAGGATTAGATACACAGCTCAGCAGTATCACACAGGATAGGATTAGATACACATCTCAGCAGGCAGTATCACACAGGATAGGATTAGATACACAGCTCAGCAGGCAGTATCACACAGGATAGGATTAGATACACAACTCAGCAGACAGTATCACACAGGAGAGGATTAGATACACAGATCAGCAGGCAGTATCACACAGGATAGGATTAGATACACAGCTCAGCAGACAGTATCACACAGAAGAGGATTGAAGACACAGTTCAGCAGTATCACACAGGATAGGATTAGATACATGGCTCAGCAGGCAGTATCACACAGGAGAGGATTAGATACATGGCTCAGCAGTCTGTATCACACAGAATAGGATTAGATACACAGCTCAGCAGGCAGTATCACAGAGGATAGGATTAGATACAAATATCAGCAGACACTATCCCACAGGAAAGAGTTAGATACACAGCTCAACAGACAGTATCAGACAGCATAAGATTAGATACACAGCTGAGCAGACGGTATCACACATAATTGGATAAGATACACAGCTCAGCAGAGAGTATCACAAAGGATGGGATTAGATACACAGTGGGATATTCTGCTGAGCTGTGTATCTAATCCTCTCCTGTGTGATACTGCTGAGCTGTGTGATACAGTCTGCGGATACCTCACTCACATCTCCTCTTATTCTTACAGGTTGGGTTATAATAATCTCCCAGACACGTCCTGCGTCCCGTTGGCTTCTGTAATAAGGAATAATCCGGACCTGAAGATACTTGTCCTGTCTGGTAACCGCCTGGCTGGTCCTGACCTCAGTGTCCTGCTGGAAGCTCTGTCCGGTCTCCGCAGGTTGGAGGGATTATAGTAAGTATAAGATATAATGAAGTTTCTCTGGGTAATAGACACTTTGTATCCCTCTCCTGTGTTGTGTACCAAGCTGAGATCCCGTGTATCTAATCCTCCCTGTGTATACTGCTGTGCTGTGTTTCTAACCTCTCCTGTTGTGATCGCTGCTGAGCTGTATCTAATCCTCTCCGGTGTGTTACTGACTGCTGACGCTGTTTCTAATCCTCTCCTGTGTCTGTTATTTCGTCGGAAGATTCGCTCCTAATAATCTATAAATATACAATGTATATAGGAACCACAGTACACGCCACGCCCCATAATAGTGTCGCATGAAACTCAGCATGATTGCGCCAAAATCTGATGGCGTGCGCCAAAAACCCCTGTTAATGAGGCACAATCAGAATAGTCGGGAACCCACGGAAATGCGGTGTACAGACCCTTAGTAAATGTGCCCCTGTGTGATATATAGGACCATAATGATAAAGTTCTAAAACCACAAGTAACACCAGAAGTAACAGGAATCTAGGAAAACCTGCCAGATGACAGTAAGAAGTTCATGTACAATCAATTGTTATTAAGTAGAAACACGTGACATTAACAACATAAAACATTAAATTGATACTGAGACATCAGCAACGCCTAACAAATGACACTACACAGAATAATAATGTGCTTAGCCACGGGCAGTGTGTCATGGAAAGAAGGGTTTTTACATTTTTAAGTAACTTATTAAGAAATCCCTATCTTTTGTTTCTTCAGTTAGTACATAATATGTACCATCTCGGGCAAACAGGCGACTGTGGCGATGCTTTAAGTAGTGTAGCGGGGGATTTTTTTTAATTATATTTTTGTGTATGTTTTTACTTTATATGTCCCCCATGAGGTCATAAAAGACCCCTGGGGACATTTTTCCCCTTTTTTTTTTTTTCCCTTTAAATTTTATTTTATTATTTTATTCCCAGTTGTGACAGGGATTCTGATCATAGCTGGACTGGGTCTAATTAGACCCAGCAGCTCTGTTTAACCCCTTTAGATCCAGCAGTCATGCTCCTCCGTGCACTGCGGTCCTTCTGCGCGATTCTGTGAGGAGCGGAGAAGGGAGAAGCTGTTAAAGAACCGCATCCTCTGCTCTCTAGAGACACCCGGAGACCAGTCCTGTCTCCCGCGCTAGCGCAGGAGAAGTAGAAAACTGCAGCGATTGGCGTCTAAAGACTCAGGACCTGCACCCGCTGACGTCTGAAGTCAGTTGGGGTCTGGCGGGTTACCCAAAGTAAAGATGCGAAACATTATATCAAATACTCTCATCAGTAGAAATCTCATATGTCATGAAAAAATTTTTAATATGTAAAGTGTTCGAAAGATCTTGTTATTTCAAAAACAAAAAATAAAAAGCAACACAATGCCTGGCCATTATCAAGGCAACAAATAAACAGTCAGTCTAGAAAGGGGTTCAAAACATGATAAGAGGAGTCTGATTACACATATAGACACACACCCTCCACCCTCCTCATTATAACAGTGTACTGTATAATCACACGCCCGACTCCGTGTATCTGTATACACACACGCGCGTCATCCAGTGTACTGTTCAATCCATGTGTCGTAACCAGTGGTCGATCCGACTTGGCCAGTCAGGCAACATACCAATAACAACGCAGTCCAAGCGGGTGTAAAAAATGATAAGAGGAGTTTATTCATTATAGGAAAACAAAAACCCCACCTCCTCACCCTCCTCATTATACATGTACTGTATACACACACGCGCACATCACCGTGTACCTGGATACACACACGCCGCATCATCCCCCGTTGTACTGTATACACACACGCGCATCATCCTGTACTGTTACAACACACGCGCATCATCGTGTACTGTATACACACACACGCGCATCATCCGTGTACTGTATACACACACACGCGCATCATCCGTGTACTGTATACACACACACGCGCATCATCCGTGTACTGTATACACACACGCGCATCATCCATGTACTGTATACACACACGCTTGCATAGACAAGGTGGTAGTTGTGAATAGCGTCCTTTCCTGGTCCAGGATCTATCTGGTGAGCCTGCGCAACTCTTCCAGAAGCTACCTCTAGGAGAGAGTTAATACTGAGAGGTTACTGTCCAATTATGTTCTTGTAAAACAAGCTGGAAGTTGATTGGAGGGTTGCTACCACCTGACCAGGGGAGTCTATAAACTCCTGCTGGGTGGAAGGACATGGTTAGTCTACAGAGTCCAATCAGGGTGAGCTGGACATGCAAGTGCTGCCACAGCAAGCTTCCTAATACCAGGAACCACAGGTGCCTCAGGCCCCTGCCTAGCACCCAGGGCAGGTCTGGAGACTTAAGCCCAAAGCTGAGATCCATCAGCAGGACTTGGCTCCATTTCTACCATGCCAGCCTGAAGCTACTACCAGGCTGCGTGTAACCTTCCTGTGGACTGGCTCTCCACGAGTCTGCTGCTAACCGATTGGTCATCTGTTAAATAAAGAACTGTAAGGCCTCAACCGCCAGCCTCTCCGGTATTCTGGGCCCCGGCTGCCTCCAGGCCACAAGAAGACCCCGGTGGGGGATGTTGCACATGTACCGTATACACACACACCATACATGTACCGTATACACACACTATACATGTTCTGTTTATATTTGGAATTTGGACCTGGATCGGAGAATTGAGGATTGTACAGATTCCTCCTCATACCCATCAATAACACAGGGATCTGTTTTATCTTCTAGTCTAAGGGACAATGGATTCTCTAAGGAGGAGAAGGAAGAAATATAAGAGCTGCAAAAAAAGAAAACCCAATACGGAACTCTATAATTGAGGAAACCAGGAGCAGATGTATCTCTTTGCTGATCCCAGGACATTATGGACAATTCTTCCTCCAGTAGTAGGAGGTTTCCGGATGAATATCAAGGATACGAGGGTGTTAAGGAGATTGCACTGGTCACATAACGTGTCTAGTGAAAACTAAAGTTTGGGTGGGGTTTCTATTCAAACAAAGTAAGGTAGAAAACACAGACTCGCTAGCACCACCTTGGGGAAGGTATTCAGGGGAGCACTTGGGCATGTGTGAAGACAGCCAATGGTTCTACATTCCTTTGTGTGCTTACATCCAATTGTGTTGCATTTCTGGGATCAAACCACCCAATAGTATTGCCTGCTCATGTACTTACCCACTCTATGCAAAGCGCCTTATGATTTTCCATATACATGTCTCAGTGCTAAAAATAAAGGTTTTTGTCTTGAGCTATTCTTCAGTAAGGACAGTGAGGCACATTTACTTACCCGGTCCTGTCGCAATCCCCGATCCGGACGGTCCGATGAAGATGAAGTCCAGCGCGATTCACCAAGATCGTGTACCCGAGATCCTGCATGTGTGGCTTCCCCGCTGAGGTGCGCCGGAGTTCACCTCCTTCTTCCCGGTGTATGTGAGTGCATGTCTTGTAATTTGAGATGTTAAATCCTGGGTGTTGTCCGAATCCGTCCGACGACGTAAACCCAAAAGAATCTGGAAGTTTGCAGAGACAAACCCTGGCCAGGTTTACGAACCTTTCCTCCGGGATTGGGATCGTCCCCGTGATGCGGTAAGGGACAGTAGAGTCTCTGGGACACTGACAGAGATTTTACGGTTGAGCGTTAACTCCTTGATTTCTGAAACATTGTGTGAAGGTCTCTAATTTGTACTACTTAATTTGTAGTCCAGAGCTATAGGTACGGAGGATATCTATAGTCCTTAAACAAAACAGGTATTCCACAGGTCACAATATGGGTAGTGAGCAAAGTAACAATGTAGCTTGTCATTGCAAACCTAAAAAGAAAACTGACATAGTGTCACAAAGGAAAGGTAAAGAGTGGGTGAAAGGAAGTCATGAGGTATTGAAGTTTTTGGGTATGGTAGAAGATCCCCTGAGTGTGCAGAGGTGGGAGACAGCACTTGATGAAAATGGTGGCACCCAGGCAGAAGGTTGGCTTGATGTAAGTAGGTAGTTGGTTGTGAAAGTATACTGTGACGGAAAGGAAAGTGGATGAGGTTGATTACTAAAGACTTAGACCAGTGACTACTGACGGACCAGGAGAGAGTGACAGGAGGAGGAGGAGTGCCCGCTGAAGAGAGAGACGGGTGATAAGCAACATTTCAAAGTTTTTGATGTGGAGAGAATTGAAGAAGATTTTATGTATTTTCCTCCCTGTATAAAGGAAAAAAAATATGGCGTCTAGGATCCGGACTAGCACCCTCTTGGACTCCACCCCCTTAACCCATATCAGCAGAGGTGTGGATTCAGGGAGTCAGGAGAGACCACTTATTGTGATGCCCCCAGTTTCTCCCAACCATGTCACTATCACACCCTGTACCTGATGGTTAGAGAAGATGACACGCCCTACAAACTTCATGGCGCCCATCTTAGGACAGTTTATTCCTGAGCACATAAAAGCTGATTAGATAACAAATCAATTTGTAGAAAACAACTGGTCTTGTTTATTTAGCAGCTAGCACCTTGGAAAGAATCTGATAGATTCTGGAATAAAAGCCGGCAAAGGTGAATATTTTCACTAATTCCGGATTTCTGCTAAGAGGCTATCTAGAGTGGGAAGTGTGTTTGTTTCATGGCCCGCAAAAAACTCATTTGATCTGTATATAAAAAAAAAATCCTAGTGGTTAAGAAGAGTGATTTTGACAGCATCTCCTGTAACGTGGAAAAAGGGAGATAGCGGGGGGGCTCCAAACGGGCTTTTGGATTGGAGATGCTGAGTACTGAATCCACACTAGCAGGGAACAGAATAACTGGAAAAACCGCTTAGACATCGAAGAGGAGATCTGCGAGGGAGATAATACGGTGAGCATTTCTCTGTGTCTCACATACAAGAACTAAGCAAAGACAGAGCCACCAATCTATGCTGAGAACCCTAGATGACTTTTGTGTTCTCTTTTTTTACTAAACACCAACCACTCATTTTAAGTGTCCCCTGTCTTTATTGAGACAAAGACTGCAGTCTGGCCAGGTAACTTTATAGGTAGCGCAGACGCTGGGCTTAGAGATAGTATGGGAGTAATTCCCATGTGTGTAGATGAGATAAAAGCAGCATACCTGACAGTAATAAGAGTTCCACTGGTTCCACACAGTTTATGGACACATGGAGTAACAGACTGTAGTGTACATTCTAAAGCACTTGCCAGGTTTTTGTCTGGGTATTACAAGGTTGTATAACTGACTAGAGACGTCTCAGCAGACTGTTTACCAAGGGAATGATAAGACCGACAGAAAGCCAGGGGGAACAGAGACCAGGATCAGCAGTTTACAGACCAATGACAAAATAGAACAACAGAAGTAAATCTCCAGGTGTGGTGAGAGAAGTGGGCGTGTTTCAACTGTGGGAAGGAGAGACATTACCCAAAGTACTGAAGTGAAGGCCACATCCTAGGAACGAAAACCCCCACAGGGAGACTAAGGCAAAAGGGGTTGGTAACATACAAATACCACGACAAGCACACCTCCCCAGACAGACAGTTAGTACCTTCTTGCTTGCTTCCATCAAGAGAAAGACCACAGAAAAAACGGCCGGATATACATTTAGGAGGTCATGACTCCGAGCTGACATGAGTTACCTGACGACTCAGTGTGTCCTAATCCACACACCTCATGGGCAGCAGTCCCCGAGAAGATATGCCCATATTCTCTTCACTGTTACTTTGATTTGGCAATGTTTTCTCTCTTCTAGCCCCTACATGAAGATTGCCAGTACCTATTTACCTTTACCATTTCAGTATTCCAAGTACATTGGTGCATATCCCACCCACAAAGAGGGGGGGGGGGGGCAAACTCCATACCCCACGGTCCTACAGGGAGTAGATCTGCAGACTAGGGCCCTTAATGGGTGATGTTCTTTTACAGTATGTGGATGACATTATGTTATACTGTTTTGTGCCTCCATTTTACAGGTTTGCCAGGATGCATCTATTTACCTTATGTGTTTTCTGTTCCAGAAGGGTTGCAAAGCTTCCAGAGATAATCTCCAGTACTGCCAGGAGAAGGTGGTCTTCCTAGGCCACTGCTTCTCAGCCACAGGCAGATACCTGACAGAGGAAAGAAAGCTGGCAGTCCAGAATATGCCCCTGCCCTGAGGCCCTAAGCCTCTTCACATGATTCTAGGACTGGCCAGCCTGCAGCCTGGGATAAGGTCTGCTGCCCCCAGCCTGATGTTGCCCCTTGATGACTGCATTGCCTCTTCCCCATTTGCCCTTAGTCAGGAGGCAATTGATGCATTCCACAGCCATAAGGTGGCAAATCCTGTCTGCCCCAACCCTAGGCACATCCCACTGAACCAAACCTTTTATTTTGCATCTACGCCACAGGCGTCTTAGCCCAGGAACGTGGTGGCCTCCCCAGTGGCCCACTATTAAACCCGGTTACACTCATGACTTGCACAGTGGGGGTCATTTACTAAGGGCCCGATTCGCGGTTTCCCGACGTGTTACCCGAATATATTTCCGATATGCGCCGCTTTCTCCTGAACTGGCGCACGTGATCGGATTGTGGCGCATCGGCGCTGGCATGCAAGCGACGTAAATCGGGGGGCGTGGCCGAACGAAAACCTGACGGGCTGACTCTGTGCCTGTACCTGAACACGCAACTGTCTCCTTCTAAGGTACCTCAACCTCCGCTGCCACCGTGGGCTAGTCGCACCGGCGGAACGACCTGGTGGCACCCCGTTCCGCTTTGCGGCGGGCTCTGGGGAGGGCGCGTTCACACGTTGCGTTTTGACCTGCGTTTTCATTGTGTTTGAAACGCATATACAACAGCTGAAGAGAGGTGATTTGCCTAATTACATCACTGTTAACATTTCCGTTTACAAAACGCATCGTAAACGCATGCGTTAACATATGTAAACACTAATGTAATTAGGCAAATCACCTCTCATCAGCTGTTGTATATGCGTTTCAAACGCAATGAAAACGCGACCAAAAACACGACGTGTGAACGCGCCCTGAAGAACAGGTGCCACTTAGATTCCGGTTCTAGGTGTCAGCTAGTGCCACCTCCTGCGGTGGTCCAGAGGATCCACTGAACCTGCACCCTGACAGGCGTCCATTGCTCATCTAGTTAGAGAATTTGCCTTCCACTGCTATATCAGAGAAGGTAAGTCTATCTTGGCTGCGGTTCTACCCCCCCCCCCTCACCCTCATTATCTGCAGCAGCTGCATTTCTATCTGATTATGGGTATGTTTGTATGTATGTGTGTGTGTCTGTGTGTTATATGCATGTGGTAGTATATGTGTATTCTAGTGTATGGTGTGTGTTTATGCGTGAGATAAATTGATCACACGCATAAACACACATCATAAATACACATAGTACCACCAGATACACTTGCAACACCCCTGCCAATGTATAAGCAACTTGCAACACCCCTGCCAATGTATAAGCAAGGTGGTAGTTGCGAATAGCGCCCTCTCCATGTCAGGATCTATCTGATGAGCCTGTGCAACTCACCCAGAGTATAATGCTAGAACAATTTCATATGGATTACTGACTCGAAGCCGACTATGGACAACAACTATGGACTATTTCAGGTAGGAATTTGGTGGAAGTCAATGATTGTGTCTGATCAACAGAGATGTCATTACTGTGGGGGCCAATGCTGAACTTCAAATGACCCCCCCCCCCCAAAATCATGGTAAAAATTCACCAAAACATGCAAGGTTTCATGGCTCAGTACAGAACTAAAAACAATTTAGACTGTAGACAAAAACTTTCCAGGATGCGCCTGTTTTTCCTGATTAATGAAGAGTTTGTAACTCGGGAAAACATGAACGTCCTGGAGATTACTAGTGGTATACCTGAACAATTTGCCTGGGGACTTTCTGACTGTAGATAACTAAGATCAGGACCTGTCACCACCTCACACATGTGGAGATGGACATAGCATGTTCTAGGGGCTACTACATAAATCCACGGCACTTTAAATTTTCTTTCTAGCTCCCACGGTTGTTGAGATATAAATCCCGGTATCTGACCATTGTAATCCTCTCCAGTGTCAGAGAGGAGGAGTTAGAGCAGAGGAGGAAGGGGCGTGTTATGATAAACTTGTCAGAGAATATCAGCATTACACACACACCCTCAAAGCTCCCACTCTCTGACAATGGAGAAAATTATAATGGTCACATACTGGAACTGCAACCATTGGGGTTAGAAAGAAAATTCAAATGCTCCTGGATCTGTGTAGTAGCCCCTAGAGATTGTATGTGCAACACCCCTCTCAACGTATACGCAGGCTGGTAGTTGCAAATAGCGCCCTCTCCGGGTTAGGAGCTGTTGGAGGTAGCCATGAACCCTCTTGTAAGTTTCTAGCACTGGGTCATTATGGAATAGCAGCTGTAGCCTCTGCCTGGTAAGGCAATAGTTAAATGGATGTAAGATGTTACCCAATGATGTAGCTGTATTGTAAGCTGGAGTGTGATTGGAGAGGAGCTACCACCTGACCAGGGGGAGTATAAAACCCTTGTGCAGGCGGAGCAAATGTTCCAGTCTGCAATGTCTCAGTCTGTAGTCTTCCTAGCAGTCCAGACCTCATGGTCTGAGTGAAGAGAGAGAGTCAGTGTGGAGAACACCTTCAGTGCTGCCACAGAAACCAATCCCAGGGCCAGAGTCAGGAGACTCTAACCCAGAGCTGCAGCTTCCACAGTTTGGACACAGCTCCATCTCCATTATCCCAGCATCTACTACCAGGCTGGTGCCTTATCCTGAGGACCCTCTCCATGACCACTCCGGTTCCAGAATCCGAATCTGCCGCTTGACCGTTTAGTTGTTATGCACAACATTGCCTCCGTCTGATCCCTGGATACTGCTGTCTACCACCACGGGCTTCCTCATCCATTACCCAGGGACATATACTACAGATACTCAGGGGTTGCCCCAGGGAGAACCAGTACATCAGCGTAATAATGCAACATAGTGCCCTACATGTGCTGCTCCAGCTTAGTCATGTACCTGAGCTCCTTCATGCTTGGTGAGGTCTTCATTTGTTCCATAATATGTGTAAATTTACTCTCATCAATACTGTTACGGTTCAGGTCCAGGTATCTCAGGTTCTTGTTTTTCTTCAGAAATACCAGGGATGAGACGTGTTCAGTTATCACCTTGATGTTCTCCAGCCTGAACGTGACATAGAATAGACCAGATAACTTCTAGAAGATATCAACAGATGAGACTGAGACCGGAGGAGGGGAGAGAGGTGGGGAAGGTTTTTATGTTTTACTTAACTTGACCTAACCCCAAATCCATAAACTACAACTCTTTGGTCCTTTAATATGTATTTTCCATTGATTCTGATGTATTTGTACTTTCTCTAGTGCCCATCGTTGCCTAGTAAATCAATGTCATAATTTTCAACTGTCAAATGGGAGGAGCCAAGACAACTTCTCTAGCCCTGGACCACCCATCTGTCAGTAGAGAGCCTTATTAGCATACTGGGTACTGAAACTACCCTGAAATTTTGCCATGAGCCTCTCAAATGGGTGGTCCCAGATGTTTTCGACCCTGCCCATTGGACAGTTTATCCCAGAAAAATGGGTGGTCCCAGATGTTTTCGACCCTGCCCATTTGACAGTTAATCCCAGAAAAATGTGAAATGTATTGCTTGGGGATCAGTAAGGACTAGACTAATAATTGCAGCTACAACAGAAACAATGGAACAAAGTCTAATAAATGATGCAAAGAGCTAAAGCGAAGGTGGTTAAAGGTTCTTAAGTCAAGATATGTACGCGATTCACAGATGGTTTCCATTGTTCCATCAATCGCTATAGACCGCGAGTCCATTTCCATTATTTACGGAAGTAAACGCCGGAACACGAAATCTCGTCAGCTTGCTTCTCACAGCAAAATGATATAGCAGACGCGTTTCGGTTCATCCTCAACCCTTTGTCAGTAGTTGAGGATGAGCCGAAACGCGTCTGCTTCATCATTTTGCTGTGTCATTATCACTAAAGAATAAATCCAGCTGACGAGATTTCGTGTGCCGCAATTTACTTTCTTATGTAGATTTTTGTCTTTTGCCGACCCCCTGAGCACCACTGGGCAGTGACCATCCAATTTTGGTGTCCTGCCAGGGAAACTTATACTCACAGTAATTCCTCTATCCTGCAGGAGGGACTGGACAGCGCTTCCATCAGATCCCCAAAATGAGGACCCCCTAGTGTGTTATACGACAGGTCAAGCTTCCGCAGGGACCGATTCTTCCCTATCGCCATTGCCAGTTGAGGGCTAGTGATGTCTGTCAGGCCTGTATCTCGCAGACTGCAGGAAACACAAATATATACATACCATATATACTCGAGTATAAGCCTAGTTTTTCAACACAAAAAAATGTGCTGAAAACCCAAACTCGGCTTATACTCGAGTAAAAATATATAGGTTTTACCAGTTTTTTGTGGTAAAATTAGGGGCCTCAGCTTATACTTGGGTCGGCTTATACTCGGGTATATACGGTATATCTTAATATTGCTTTAATGCTTAAAGGGAACCTGTCAGAAGGCGTGACCATATAGACTGCAGTCATTGTTACATATGGTCCCTGGAGAGATGTGTAATTATATGCATGTGATAGTAGCAGGACTGCGATATATAGTTTTATATTACAGGATTGAAGTTTCTCTAGGTGCACGGGGGAAGTGTGTCCTTACACTGCTGTGCTCTTTGCTCTCTGCAGTTAGTGTTAGGCATTGTCCCTGGAGATCTGTGCAATCATATCTTTGTGTATGTTGTTAGTAACTGAAGGAAACCTTCACCTGAACATAATTTCATGGGCTGACTGTAACACATGACTAATAATCTGCACAAGTTTTCTGTATTCTGCAACCTGGACGACAACAATAAACGTAACTTTTTATAATTACCCTGAGTCCTTCTATTTTTAGAAGAACATATTAAAGGACACGGGAAAGATTTAATATTCAATACGATATTTTAGTACATGTTCTTTTACAGTATGTGGATGACAGTATGTTATACTGTTTTGTGCCTCCATTTTACAGGTTTGCCAGGATGCATCTATTTACCTTATGTGTTTTCTATTCCAGAAGGGTGACAAGCTCCAGTACTGCCAGGAGAAGGTGGTCTTCTTAGGCCACTGCTTCTCAGCCATAGGCAGACACCTGACAGAGGGAAGAAAGCTGGCAGTCCAGAATGTGCCCCTGCCCAGAGGCGCTAAGCCTCTTCACATGATTCTAGGACTGGCCAGCTCCTGCAGCCTGGGATAAGTCTGCTGCCTCCAGCCTGATGCTGCCCCTTGATGACTGCATTGCCTCTTCCCCATTTGCCCTTAGTCAGGAGGCAATTGATGCATTCCATAGCCATAAGGTGGCAAATCCTGACTGCCCTCGCCCTAGGCACATCCTATTGAACCAAACCTTTTATTTTGCATCTACGCCACAGGTGTCTTAGCCCAGGAACGTGGTGGCCTCCCCAGTGGCCCACTATTAAACCCGGTTACACTCAGTCGTGAGGGGAGCTCCTCATGTGTCAGTAGCTGCGGTCACCAATCTGCTCCGCAAGGCCAGTGAGTTGATCCTAGATCACTCAATTACTGTGTAAACCCCACATGACTTGCACAGTGGGGGTCATTTACTAAGGGCCCAATTCGCGGTTTCCCGAATATTTCCAATTTGCGCCGATTTCCCCTGAATTGGCGCATGTGATCGGATTTTGGCGCATCGACGCTGGCATGCAAGCGACGGAAATCGGGGGGCGTGGCCGAATGAAAACCCGACGGGCTGACTCTTTGCCTGTACCTGACCACGCAACTGTCTCCTTCTAAGGTACCTCAACCTCCGCTGCCACCGTGGGCTAGTCGCATCGGCGGAACGGCCTGGTGGTACCCCATCCCGCTTTGCGGCGGGCTCTGGTGAAGAACAGGTGCCACTTAGATTCCGGTTCTAGGTGTCAGCTAGTGCCACCTCTTACGGTGGTCCAGAGGATCCACTGAACCTGCACCCTGACAGGCGTCCATTGCTCATCTAGTTAGAGAATTTGCCTTCCACTGCTATATCAGAGAAGGTAGGTCTATCTTGGCTGCAGTTCTCACCCCCCCTCCTCATTATCTGCAGCAGCTGCATTTCTATCTGATTATGGGTATGTTTGTATGTATGTGTAAACTGTGCATGATGTGTGTCTGTGTGTTATATGCATGTGGTAGTATATGTGTATTCTAGTGTATGGTGTGTTTATGCGTGTGATAAATTAATCACACGCATAAAAATACATATAGTACCACCAGATAGACTTGCAACACCCCTGCCAATGTATAAGCAAGGTGGTAGTTGCGAATAGCGCCCTCTCCATGTCAGGATCTATCTGATGAGCCTGCGCAACTCACCCAGAGTATAATGCTAGAAAAGGCAACAGTTAAATGGGTGTAAGTAATTATCCAATTATGTAGCTGTATTGTAAGCTGGAGTGTGATTGGAGAGGAGCTACCACCTGACCAGGGGGAGTATAAAACCCCTGTGCAGTGGGAGCAGATGGTCTTATTATGTTCTAATCCCAAAGAGACAGTGGGGGACATTTACTTAGAGTGTCGGTGTCTGCATTGGCTTTGTTACCGACCTGCTCTCGGAAAGAAGACACACATTTAATATTGTAGAGCTGTGCAGAGACATTTCTGTCCCCGAGACCATTTTCTGTCCCTGGGACCAAAATCTGTCCCAAGCACCAGAAATGTGTCCAACAGTCCCTGCTAGACCAGTTTTCTTTTGGTCTACTTTCCGCCAGTTTACAGCGCCCAAAAATGGCTGGGACACATATTAATTCTGTCTGAGTTTCCACTCCGCCAAAGCCACGCCCCTTTTCGGAGAAGAGTCGGAGCAGACGGAAAAAGTCCTTTTTTCTGTCCCCAACAGCTAATAAATAGGTAGGAAAGCAGAACATGTGGTGAGAGCGCCACAAAACTGGCGGAAACACCATAGTAAATGTCCCCCAGAGTGCTCAGTACACCTTCAGTACTGCCATGGACACTAATCCCCGGAGCTGAGTCAGGAGACTCTAGCCCAGAGCTGCAGCTTCCACAGTTTGGACACGGCTCCATCTCAATTCTCCCAGCCTGCATCTACTATCAGGCTGTGTGCACCATTCCTACGGACCACTCTCCGTGACCACTCCAGTAACCAGAATCCGATGTTAATCGAGTTTGGCTGTTGCCTGCTGTTTGAGGTTCAATAAAGAACTGTAAGTTGATTTGCACAATGTTGCCTCCGTCTGATCCCTGGATACGGCTGTCTACCACCACGGGCTTCCCCATCCATTACCCAGGGACTCATTCTACAGATACTCAGGGGTTGCCCCCAGGAGAAACAAGTACTTCAGCCTCTCCCTCCATATTTCTTGCACACACCACCTGCTGGAGAGCTGCCAGGCTGTAGGACAGTCCTCCAGTCCCCATACCAAGCACCGTGACATCAATGTGCCCTAGGCCGCAATCGCCAGCCACTCCGGTATTCTGGGCCCCGGCTGCCTCCAGGCCCCAAGAAAAGGCTATGTCCCGGTGGGGGATGTTGCACACATATACATAAACATATGCATATAACACACAGACACACCTCATGCACTTACAGCTTACTCATTCATACACATATGTGTAATATATGTGTGCAACACCCCTGCCAATGCATGGGTATGCTGGTAGTTGCAAATAGCGCCCTTTCCAGGTCAGGAGCTGCACAACGTTGCCTCCGTCTGTTCCCTGGATACAGCTGTTACCACCATGGGCTTCCCCTCCATTACCCAGGGACTTATCTTACAGAGACTCAGGGGTTGCCCCAGGGAGAACCAGTATATCAGCCTCTCCCTCTATTGCCAGCCACTCTGGTATTCTGCTGCCTCCAGGCCCCAAGAAAGGTCTAGGCCCCGGTGGGGGATGTTGCACATGTATCACATACATGTTTATGTGTAATATCCTGTACAAATTTTTTTTTTCAATTTTGCCGCTAATCTTCTGGCGTCAATAACTTTTTCATACTTCGGTAATTTTTGCATGATGAGGTTTTCGATGCTTCTATTTTTAGGACTTTTGATCACTTTTTATTGAGGTTTTTATATTTTTCAAAATGGCAAAAAATTGCAATTTTCGACATTAGGCGCTATTTTCTGTTACGGGGTTAAACGCAGTGAAAAACCGTCATTATATTTTGTTAAACTGGGCATTTTCGGACGCGGCAATATCTAATGGGGCTTATTTACTAAGGATTGCGGATCGCACTATCGTTGGTTTGTTCGCTGTTTTCAGCATTTGCGCAGTTTTGACAGGTAATTAACGGGGTTTGCGCTGGGATTGTGTCGCACGTGATCGGATTTTGGCGTGGCAGCGCAGCTTCCATGCGACAGAAATGGGGTGGCGGGTTGTCGGACAATCCGACTAAATCGTACTGAGTGTGGGATTTAAGATTCAAATTGTGTCACAAGATCAAGCACTTACATGCACCAGGAAGAAAAAGGTGAACTCCTGCGGACCTGAGTGGGGAAGCGACACATGCAGGATATAAACTCACCGGCCACTTTATTAGGTACACCTGTCCAACTGCTCGTTAACGCTTAATTTCTAATCGGCCAATCACATGGCGGCAACTCAGTCTATTTAGGCATGTAGACATGGTCAAGACAATCTCCTGCAGTTCAAACCGGGCATCAGTATGGGGAAGAAAGGTGATTTGATGCCTTTGAACGTGGCATGGTTGTTGGTGCCAGAAGGGCTGGTCTGATTGCCTGGTCTGATGAGTCTCGATTTCTGCTGCGACATTCGGATGGTCGGGTCAGAATTTGGCGTCAACAACATGAAAGTATGGATCCATCCTTCCTTGTATCAACGGTTCAGGCTGGTGGTGGTGGTGTCATGGTGTGGGCCCGTGTTCTCAATGTGGTGCAACAGAGAAATGTGTCCCCGTGTTCTAAAGAGTAAATAAGCCAGAAACTGGTACACTAAATGCACGTACAAAACAGGGGATGGCATAAAAACCTACACTGCAAATAAATAGCTTACAAAAGTGGTATCTATAAAAATGTGCAGATCATATGTATAAAAAAGGCACAAAATTGTATAGAGTATACATGAGAAAATCTACATGCAAAAAAAGGGGGGAATGTACATAGAAAGGTTGTACAGTGAAAATAGTGTAAGATAACAATATAAAAATCAGTGTATGTGACACAATATTGTATAAAAAATAAATAAATGAATATTAAATAGTGAACTAACCTATAGCATATAATATACTTAAAATACTATATACCAGTGATGG